>SJYT01034930.1:3664-110147 GCA_006410635.1 Cephalophus harveyi | reverse complement strand
AGGGTTTATTAAAATTCAAGTATAATTATATCGTTTTATTAAACTTTTTTTGTATTTCTGAAATATTTGTCTCATATATTTAGCAGCTATATTGTTTGGTACCTATGGACTATGATTAACATTGATTATTCTTAAATTTTATCTTTTACTACTACAGACTGCCCATTTTTATGCTCATTAATGCCTTTAACCAAATTCCGATTTAGCTGTCATTGACGCTGCTGAATCCACTTTCTGGTATTTCCTTATCCTTTTATTTTAAACTTTATCATTTCCTTTTAACTGTACCACTTTCTTTTAACTGTGTTTCTGACCTCATTCACTCATTCATCAGAAGACATTGCATGAGGAACTATTCTAATATGTCACTCAGGCCCCCTTGACAACAAACCAGGAAAGAATCGGACCATTTCCTGCCTTCAAGGAATTCACGCTATGGGGATTTGCCTGGCCATGTGAGTAATCTTACCTGAGAGGATGTCACCACAGACTGCCTGAGCCACATAAGGTCACAGCACCAGTTTCATGATTTTGAGTGGTGAATGAAATATCTTGTTGGGTTAATCTTCTGTTTAGGAAGATTAAGCATGATGTTAAGGGTTTCAGGAAATTTTCTATGCCTCTTCTCCTCTTGTTCTTTATCTTGTCATTACCTGCCTGCCCAAACACTCCCAGCTGTCCCTTTAGTTCAAGTCTTTGAACCTGTTAAAAAGTAAACAGTCTTGGGAAGGTAACATAGTAAGCATGATCAATCACTTGCATCTTAGGTTGAAGGAGTCATTACTGAGAATTGCTTGGATGAAAAAGGAGTTCAGTTCAGTTCAGTTGCTCAGTCGTGTCCGACTCTTCGCGACCCCATGTATCGCAGCACACCAGTCCTCCCTGTTCATTACCATCTCTCGGAGTTCACTTAGACTCACATCTATCGAGTCAGTGAAAAAGGAGAGGAGAGTACAAAGGAAAAAATGGGTAGCACATTTTGAGAGTGTCTTTGGCAAGGGAGGGCATGCTGAGATGGGGCCAGGCTAGAGGAATGAGATCTGGAGGCCTTTTGTTCCATCATCGGTGATGACGAACTGTTGTATTCGGCTTAGAGAAGAGAAGAAATGCCTGGGGCCATGACTGTGGAAGAAGTACTGTCATGTTACTCAACAGTACTTCAGAGCATAGAATAAGGACCACTAGATGGAAGTAATAAGCAAACAGACATTGAACCAATGGAAAGGGATGCTTTTTTACAGTGGGAGTTGCCTGAGAAATGGTTGTCCTGTGAAACTCTGAGTTCAGGAGAAGGGCAGGAGACCTATTAATTAGAGATGCTTGCTTTTAGTAGGGGTAGACCAGATGACCATGGCAGCCTCTCTTCCAACTTCAAGTTTCAGTGATACTATGGCCCTGAGTTCCTACAGAGAAATAAGAAAGAGGTATCATTAAGGTGGTAAAAAGTATGAACATGGAGACAAATATATCAAAAATATACTGTTGCTGCATTTATAGGTTTTCCTAGAGCTTGACTGGTTAGCCATTTGCTCAGTCTATCAAAATGCTCAACATGGCTACTTGTGTGGATGCAACCGGAGGGACCAGCATCATTTAACTGTGCCTTTTCCTTGACTTTCTCATCTTCATCACTTTCCTCTCTCCAGGGATTCCTCCTCCAGTCAACCCTATAAGATCTGCCCATCAAGAAACTCAGTCTTCTTACATCTGTGGCCTACATCTGTGGCTACATCAAATCTGTGTGTTCCGGTTTGTTTGTACTTCCTGTACGAGTCTTGAGCTTTGTCTCTGCGGGTCATAAATGTTGTAAGGGCCTGGGGACAGCTATTAATATAATCTAAAACCAGCTAAGAGTTGGCAGTTTCAGTGTGGTTTATTGATTTCCACTCAATAAACCACAGTCTCATCTGGCAACTTTAAAAGGCATTCACTTTTTAATATGAGATTTTTCAACTTATTTGGCTTTTCTTGCCTCTTGTGATTCAACAAAAATAGAAGAATCCATAAGAAACACTTCTATTCCTAGTGGAATTAGAATTCCAAGGCCCTAAGCAGGGAGGCAGGGGACATTGCTAGAAAGTCCTCTTATTCTCTGTGAACTGGTAACTAGGAGCCACCAGCTCCTCCTCCACAGGCTGCTGAAACTGAATGAATGAAGGAAGTAACTCTCCAGGGAGCTTCTGGCTCAGCTTTCACTCATTCCACAGGAGCTCTAGCCTTTTCCCTGGAGGAATCTGACCTCCCCAAGTCTGGCTCCTAGAGATCAGTGCAGGCTCTTGCCCCTACAAAGTTGGAAATGCAGAGCTGAAGCCATAAGCATTATGAAGAAGATAGTTCTGAAGTAAATTCTGATTGACCAAGCCCACCAGGAGATAATAACTGGTACCCATAAATTATCTTGGGGGTCCCCTAGTATCAAACTGTGGCCTTTGGTGAGACCCTTTGGCGACAAGCATCCACCTCAGTCTTCTGCTTCCCAGGAGCACTCACTTGCCCTCCCTAACCTAGCGTGTGTGACAGACACCACGCATCCGAGGACGCAGCTCCATTTGGCTCCTGAGATGTGGGTGGATTTCCCGGATGGCTCCTCCCTCTTGGCTACTCATTTCCTGTCTTTTCTAATTGGTCACATGTTGTTCCTGGGAAGCATCTCCCTGTTACTTTCGGATGCGTAGGGGGCTGAAGAATGCACCACCTGAAGTTCAGGAGTCTTCAGGAGAGGCCAGAGCAAGAGAGGGCACAAGGTGGGCCTCCTGAGCTGAGAGACAGCAGGCTGGGGGACAAGGCGCGTGTCATCAGCAGATGGCCACAGGCCCTGAACTTCAGCACCAGAGGAAGGCCCCTGCGCGGGAGCTGAACTGCAGCTAGCTCCCCACCCCTCCCTGGAATGCGGGGCTCCCCCCTCTCTTCTGTTTGCTTTCCTTCCCCAGAAGGGCCCCCTCACCCTGTGATCAGGACCCCTCTCCGGCAGTTCCAAAACACCTGGCCTGGTGGAAAGGGGGCCTTTGACGTCAGCAGGGAGTTTGTCTACTCGGGTGTAGCTAATATCCTCAGTGTGAGTTCTGTTTCTGAACTTGGGCAGCCACCTCACACCCTGTCACTTGAGGGGGTGGGGGTGATACGCAGCTGATGCTTGACCCTTCAGACTCACAAAGCCAAACAGAACATGTTTGGATTGGGCCTCCTCCCCAGACTCCAGCCCACCAGACCCCCCCACCACCACCACCACGGCTGTCTGGGACCCGGAAGGGCCGCTTCCCTCCATATATACAGCTCAGAGTCCTTTCTGGAGACAGGGGTTAGGTCATGCCCTCCTTACTCTGAGAGGGCCCACCAGGACCCAGTCAGCAGAGTCAGAAGGAGGAAAGATCTAGAAATTTCCACAAAACCAGAAAGAAGGCATCTAGTATTAATTAGGCTGTGCAGAAATATCCATCAAGACACAGATGGCAATAACATTCCTCAGCCTGTGCCCTGCCTGTGTGGGGGATTAAGGGAGTTCATTGAGGTGGGAACGCAAATTGGCCCCTGAGGAGACGACACTTAGGTAATTGCCTTAAAGGCATATACTGGAGCAAGAATTCTAAGGAAAGGGGTGATTGAAGGCGATGCCTGAGGAAGGACAGAGAAACTACCTCCAGGCAGTCCAAGCTCTGCCCCTTTAAAGGAAACCTGCCTGATGGGGGCACCATGGTGGCCAAGGCCAGTCTTCCCCAGGGAGTTTAGGAAAGTCAAAGAGTGAGCACGCTGCAGCAAGAGCGCCGCTTTTCTCTCCCTCTTCTGCCATATGGTGTCCTTCCTCAAGTGGAAGCCAAGCACCAGGCGTAAGGTGAGGAAACGCGGGGAATTTACAGAAAGGCAGCCAGAGATGAGCTGGCGGGCTGTGGGAACTGAAGAGGTTCAGTTATAGGGAGAAGTCCAGCGCCTGAGTTGAGGACCAGAGACGCCACCCAACTGGAAAGAAGTTTCTTCCCAAATCCCAGTGGTCTGGATTCCTCCAGACCTGTGCAAGAAATCCAAAGGAACTCAGGTAAGAGGTCTGGGGAGAGAAATGAATCAGGGAGACCCCCTAGCTGGGCTTCCCAGGTGGCTCAGTGGTAAAGAATCCACCTGCCAATGCAGGAGACTCTGGTTCGATCCCTGGGTTGGGAAGATCCCCTAGAGAAGGAAATGGCAACCCACTCTAGTAGTCTTGCCTGGGAAATCCCACGGACAGAGGATTCTGGTGGGCTACAGTCCATGTAGTTGCAAAGAGTCAGGCACGACTGACCGACTGAACGACAGACAGACCCCCTAGCCAATAGGGGCCTCTATCTGACTTTTCAAAGAAACAGAAAAAAGAAAGGTCAATCTCTCTGTTCCTTTTTCTGCTGAGCTTCAGAAAGACAGTCCTGGAAATGGGGGCCCTTATTAAGAACTCCAGAGAGAGTTCAGATACTGGAAGCTTCAAGCTGGAAGAGCTCTTAAATAATTCTATTAATAGTTCGAACCCTATGAGGAACCCCATGGCTTATCCAGGAAACTGTCCAGGTGATAAATGAGCCTGGACAAAAGCCCAGGTGTCCTAACTCACAACACTGAGCTCTTCTTGCACATCTGGTGATGGATCTAAGTTAACCCATCAGCTTCGAATCCCTTTACCACCTACCTTCATATGGATGAGCCTTCATATTTATCATCCTTTCCACAACTCTGCAACACACAGCTCTGACATCAGTGTGATTCCCAGGGCAGCCCCATGTTGAGCTGACTGTGAGATGCTAATGAGGTAGATTTGAAAACCTTGTTCCCAGGAGTCCTCACCTGCTGCTCCCAGGGTGGAGGTGCCTGGTCCAGAGGCACCTTAGCCTCTCACCTCAGGTCCTATACTCCTTCCACAGGCATGCCAATAGAACCAGAGCATCTCAGTATCCACAAACATCTTCATACAGCCCATCTCCTCAGTGGCCCTCTCTCTCATGGGCATCTGAGATTACTTTAGACATGTTCTGTGTAGCTACAGAGTGATGTTTCTGGAAGATAGGTAGCCATGCCATAAGGAACAATGTCTCAGGACACTGACGTTATCTGATCAGAGAATGAACAATCTGGTATGATATGTGATCTCCTCAAAGCTAGCACTCAAGGATAGGAGCCTCAGTGAACTTGCTGAGATTAGGCGATCCTGAGACTTGGAGAGCCAAAGGCCAGTCCTCTGCCTGCTTTCATGTACCCTCTCAGACTTGTACAGCATCCACACTTTCCTTTAAAAGGGGAGGGGGAAAATAAGTTTACTCTCAAGTGCCAACTGTATCTAACTGGTATTGTTTGTCTGGAGATTTGTGTTAAGAAGGATTCTGAGGCTGTGTTGAAACTTACTGGGAAAGAGGTCTATGATCAGTTAGCTGTGTTTGCCACAGACAACGCAGGGAAGAAGCAACAGTGAAGGGAAACGTTGCCACAAGAGAAAAAGCAGGTACACAGCAGCCCAGAATTTTCTTGGCCTGTCACTGGATGACACAAATGTAATGGCACACAGGCGGATTCTTTCTGTTTGTTTTTAGTAACTTTTGTTACTCCTTTTAGGATATGAAATACTTCGTAATTTTTTTAAATAAAAAGATCACAAGTCCATTGATATCATTTGCAAAGGCTCCAACAGTCTGTAAAACATCTATATTGCAGGAGTAAAGAATCAAAACCAGGAGGTTAAAACATAGCTCTGTAACTAATCAGCTATTTGGCCTCAGGAAAGCTGCTTTTCTCTGGGCCTCAGTTTTGTTTTGTTTTGTTTGCTAATACCTAGATCCAAATTCTGGAGAAGGAAATGGCAACCCACTCCAGTGTTCTTGCCTGGAGAATCCCATGGACAGAAGAGCCTGGTGGGCCACAGTCCACGGGGTTGCAGAGTCAGACACGACTAAGTGACTAACACACACACAGAGCCAAATTCACTTGGTTATTAAAGACTAATAGTTCCAAGTAGTTTCATCGGATTGGAAAATTTTCATGTACATTGTAACTATCAGTATAAAACTCCCCCGTGGCCCTAACTTCAAAAGATGGATCTAGAGTACCTTCTGGAAAGAAACAGAATGATCCATGTGGCCATATAAGTCAAGGATAGCTACATGGAGGAAGCGGAACATAAACCAGATGATGAAGGGTGAATAGAAACTAGGCAAGAAGAGGCAGAGGGGGCCAGAGGCAAGGCCAGAATGCCACGGCAGGGTGTGTGTTGGGCAGCAAAGGATGAGTGGGACGATGAAATCAGCCCTATTGTGGAACAGCTGGAAAGCCTGGCCGAGCAGTTTAGGCATTAATATACCCTTGGCAGTAGGGAGCCATGGAGACTGTTGAGTGAGAGAGTCACGTAATGACATGCCTAATAACTGAAGCACAGAATGGATTGAAAGGAGGGAAATTAACAACACAGACACAGAATTCTGAGGTGTGGCCTGGGTGTGAATAGGGGAAGGAGAGTGAAACCTCCCTCAGAGGAAGGTCAGCCAGATGTTACCCCAGTTACAGATGGGGCGCTCTGACCTTCGCACTCTCCTCAACCTCGTTCGTGAGGTTGTTATAAGGTTAAACAAGGTTGAAAGAGGCACTAACTCGTTTATGCTAGTTAATGTCTTCATGGAGTGAAACACAGACTCCAAAGTTCCCCCGTTCCTCTAAGCCTTCCCCTCCACCTCTATGAGGAGGTGGCTGCTAGAGGAAGGACTGGATCAGAGGCCCGGACTGGATACGCTGAAAAGCCTTTTCCAGTTAACGCTCAAAGCCTATGATAGTTAATAGAATGATCTTTGAAAATGTCAACTAAACACAACTTCACAGAAAAAGATAGCACCTCATTTACCACCCACAGATGTCTGCATCACACATACACACACGGTAGCCTTGAAAATTGCACATCACAGCACAAAGCTCAACTTCTGCATGGGGAAACGTGTGCCCAAATCGTGGCCAAAGTGTTATCCTGTAGGACTGGATGTAGGAAAAAATCAAATTATATACAATTGTCACTTCAAAAAATATCCTTCTGGTGTAGAAGCTAGGAAATTGCCTCATGATGTTGTGGGAGTCTCTCCCACAGTAAGCTGGAGAAATAAGAGACCTAGGGATCTGTGGAGAGATGACAAAAGGGTTTTGACAGTAGGTTCCAGATCCTCTATATGTTGGGCATCGGACAGCATTGGCCCACCTCCAGGAAGCAGGAAAACCTGTTCAAAACCGGAGAAAGACAGCTTGTAGAAAGTGTACAGGTAGAGACTTGTCTGAGTAAAGGTTGATTATTAGTAAAATAGACTGGATGATTTTTCCTCTTCTGAAAGATGTCATATAAGATTTGGGTTTGTTTTTTTTCCCCTCAAAGGAACTTTAGTAAGCTTCAAAATTGTATCTGACAGGTGGGGTCTTCTGTAAAAATGACTTTTACCCCTGATATTTGAACAGATGGCATTTTCTGTGTGTTAGCAATCAGTAGACGCTACTGATACTATGGATACTACTCTCCAGAAAAAAAAAAAGTGCTTTTAAGCAAATCATTGTGGCTCATGACTGTTCTTTCCTTCTCTGAATCAATGAGAGGGTAGCATCGCTGGACCCTTGCCTCTTAAGATACAAGATGCTGGCAATCCTTGAAGGCAGGGACTGTGCCCCTGAACTGGACAACCCCAGTATGATGCTACCTGCACTGGGACACTTACAAGTCTGGTTAGAGAAGGAGGTGACAGCAGTCTCTATGCCAGGTGGGCACGCCGAGGAGTTACTCAGCTGCTCAGGTTTGCCTGCAGATTCTGGAGGACAGAGCTTCCCAGAACATGTGTAGTTGGGCCAAGAGAGCAAAGCCCTTGGTCCTCGAAGAAAACAGAGGGGGCCTGGCATGGCCCGAGTGCCCAGAATCAGGCCGTAAGCATCACCATCTGTTTGCTGCACTATGCCACTCAGTACTATTTTTTGTGTGCCATGATGTTAGAGGAAAGCCATTGTTAAAAAAAATTTGTTCTTGGGCTTTAGAACACCCAGTCCCCCACCTTCCAAGCAGCTTGGAGGTTTTCAGCCACGGGGTATAACCTCTTGCTAACAAAACAAATCACATGGAGCAAGATCTCTGTCTTCAGCGGCCTGTTTCATTCTCTCTCATTAACTGTGTTCTCCCATCCACTCATGAATGATTTCCGGGCCTCTGATTGGTTGGTCACAGGTGGCCCATCACTTAATCACATCTATAAACTCCCTTTCTTCTCTCCAGGCAGTGCTGGAAACAGTCAGCTCTTGCCCATCAGTTTCCGAATCCCTACACAGCTCAGCCATCACCATCGTGAACCCATGTAAGACTCTCACTTTCAAAATTTACCAAGCATTTAACATCTACAGTGAGATATATTATTTCTTTAATAGTTCATACCCTGAAATGGTTTCATACCCAGCCAATGGTGGTTCTTTATACCAGTCAGAAATTGAAATGTCTAGGGTAATTATCCCTCATTAACATAGTCAACAAATACTTCTGAGTGCCTACAATATGCCAGGATCATGCTGGGTGCTGGAGGTGCCAAGAAAACCACTGTAAGGGAAAAAAATGGGCTGTCAAGGATCCTGTGAGGGTGGGAACAGGAGGTAGGAAGGGGTGCTGGTATGTGTAAGCTGCCAGCCCTGGCCTGACATGAGGACCCACTCTGCCCAGAGCACAAGCTATTCCAGGGACATGGCCTCCCCGAGGAGCCGGCTCCCTGATGTCAGCATTGCAAAGTTATTCTCCCCAGCATTTTGCGAGCATTAGTCTCATCTTTGTAACAATGTGAGAATGAAATAGCAGGTACCCTCCGAAATACCTGCCATCATTCTGTTTAAGCTGGGTTTGCAAGGCCAGCCCTATAGAGTCTGTAGATCTCCTTCTGAGTGCCACCATGCTTGCAATGGGGGAAACTGTCAATGAAATTTGATGACTTGCAAAATGCAGCGCAGAAATGAGTGATGCTGGTTCCTGGCCAGCACTCTCATTGTTTCTTTTTTCCCCACCACACCAATGGAACATTTCTTTCTAGAGCATTTGATAGATGTGTTCATGATATCCTTGAAATTGCCTTTATCTGTTATGAAAGTCCTGAGAATCCGTCCCAAAGGTAGTGGTAAATTGCTATCACCTCAGCTCTAAGTATTTTCACAGCCTCAGGAAATTTGTTTTTTTATTTCCAGTCTTCCTGTGGCATTTGTTCCCACCTGCCATCCTCATCTCTTGGCCAGCACATCTGGAAGAGCGGTCACCCTCCCTGGGGGGTCAGTCTGTGCCTGCACTCCCGTCCTGCCCACAAGAGACCAGAAGCAACACTGTATCAGACCACATTTGGGGCCACCTCCCCAATCACCCAAATAAGAACAAAACATGGGTTCAAGGAAAAGAAAGAAACTCTCGGTTTTGGTTTCTGTGGCTGGGACATCAGTTCTAGGAATGCCTGGTGATATGGACCCTGACCTACTTCCCTGGATTCTGAGCAAGCAGCACAGTCTATTGAAAAGAACTGAAAGTGAAGGGCCAGGGCAGGAAAGGGGAGACAGTTTTTCTGTAGATCAGCAAACTGGGAGACCTGCGTGCAACTCCCGGCTATGCCATAATTAATAACTACATGATCTGGAAGGGGTGGGGGGGGCAGTAATGCAATTTCTCTGGACTTAGGAAATAGACCGTGATTTTGAAGATCCATGCAATTCTGAGTCTCTGATGCTAAATAAGGTCAATATATTTCTCTATGCAGAGGGTGACTAGGGTGGCTGACACTTGGCATATGAGGGATGAAAAGCATTGGGCGAGCAGAGGTGCCCTTCCAGCCTGGCGGATGTGCCCTATGGACTGGCTATGGAAGAATGCCCTGCTTTGTCAGATGATGCAATGATACCCTCCGGGTCCCCACCCTCCTGCACAGCACCTACCGGCAGAGGTGCCTTATCCACTTGTGTCTGATGTACCAGAGCTTCTCCAGCCTCTGCAGTTAAGGCTCCAAGGTGACCCACAGGCAGGATGCTGAGTGAAATAGATTTTTCCCATCCCGAGCCTAGAGGGGAGGGGCGTGTTTGAAGTTTCATGTTTGAACTTTCAGTCTGAAACTATAGACAAACCCCTTTCCTTGCTCACACATGTGCCCCATGCTCTGGTTGCTGATGCTCTATTCTCAGCTTTGCTAAAGCTCTTTCTACATGAGCAATGTGATCTAGACCAGTTTTCTCAAACTTTAATTTGCACACAAGTCAGTTGGAGATCTTGTTTAAAAAGCAAACTTATTGCAGCTCAGTGGGTCTGAGTTGGGACCTGAGAGTCTGCATTTCTAACAAGCACCCTTGGATGTTCATGAAGCCAGTCCACAAACCTGACGCTGTGCAGCAAAGATGCAGAGAAAAGAACTGAGGGCTGAGGGCCATGTGACTCAGAACAAACTTATTCCAGCTCAGTGGGTCTGAGATGGGACCTGAGAGTCTGCATTTCTAACAAGCACCCTTGGATGTCCATGAAGCCAGTCCACAAACCTGACGCTGTGCAGTAAAGATGCAGAGAAAAGAACTTAGGGCTGAGGGCCATGTGACTCACTGTAGGTGTGGTTCAGAAATCACCAGAGCCTAAGTTTTCCATCTTTGGGAGATAACAATGCCCCAAAAGTATCCAAATGTAAAGACAGCGCAAGAGCTCTCCACTATTCCCGGTAGCCATTTGATCATCTACAGAGTTCACTGGAACCACAAGCAGATAGTGGACCACCAAGTACCCAAATTAATCAGCATGGGGCACGCTTCATAACAAGCCATCAGGTGATCTGATGCTGTCAATTCTCAGACCCCACTTTGAGAAACGCTGCCCAGGTGATAAGCTACTCTATTTTCACTGCGGGTTTCTGGTAGCTGATCACAGCCTCAGGACTCTTACCTCCCACAGAGAAAACCAATGTGCCCAGAAAACACCCGGGGAATCTTGCTGGACTGTGGATTCTGATTTCATCAGTCTGGGTGGAAGCTCAGGTTCTGCATTTCTATCAAGCTCCCAGAGAAGGCTGATGGTGCTGGTCCGGGGACCACACTTTTGAATAGCGAGACTCTAGATGAGAGGTTCTCAGCTCCAACTGCACATTAGGGTCATCTCCTAAACACCATTAACGTTAAAATTCTGACTTTTAAAATTGGTCTGGGATGGGAGTTAGACATTTTTTAAGCACTCAGGTGCCTCTTATGTGCAGGGAGCACTGAGGACCCTCCCGCACACAAACACTCTCTCTGCAGCAGATGAAGACCAGGGCACTGGCTGAAGGACGGGAATGGGCAGTGGCCTAAGGTCAGTCATTCACACCAGTCCGAAGCCCCGTGAAGGAGGCTTAGAGCAGTGCCTTGCTGGGGGAACAAGGCAGGCTGGCCCATCCATATCTGACACTGACAGTATCTCTGATGTGGCTTCTATGAGGAAAGGAAGTGGAAGTTTTACCAGGAAGAATGGGAAAGAGGGCTTTTTCCGTAGACACTAATGCAATCACTACTGCAGCTCGGACTGCTCTGCCCCTCCAGCTCTGCATGAATTTCCCAGCGCTCTCTGCTTGCCTCTGGGGGTGGACCAGGGTGGGACACTGACCTGTCTCGTTTTGCCCCTGGCCAGGCAACACTGAGGCAGAGCCACCCTCGACGAGCCCCAAGGCAGATGAGGGCTCGGAGGCCGTGTTCCCCAAGCCCAGGAACGTGTTCCATATCGAGTGGTCATCCATCCACAGGAGGAGTAAAGGTGTGTGCTTCCCCCATGGCTCCCAGGGGGCCTTGACCTTTTCACCTCTAAAATGGGGACCCTGGCAGCACCTCTATCACAGGCAGTGGGGAAATCCGTGAGGGTGAGGTTCATTCTCGTCATCCCTCAACCTCTGACTTCAGCCATGGGTCTCAGAGTCTCAGCCAGGGATGGGGAGACCGGAACTGAGACAGGCTTTGTCAGTCTTGGCCAGGAGGGTTGCAGACTTGATGGCACATTGGAGCCACCCACATCCCATGCCTAGAAACGCTACTCTAGTTCCTCTGGGAGGCAGCCTAGGTGGCAGAAGAAGCTTGAACAGCTCTCCGTAAGGCAGTGCCTGGTAGCCTGATGGTTCGGATTTGGTGCTTCCACTGCAGGGTCCTGGGTTCAGTCCGTGGTTGGAGAGCTGGTCTGCAGGCCACCAGCAGGTATAGCCAAAGTACAAAAAAATAAATTAAATAAAACATCACATTTAAAGTGACCCCCAAAAACTGCAACTCACAACCACGATGTGGTCACGATGGTCACACTGCTACAGATACAAAGTTCTCTCCTACAGCTGTGAGGGGAGGGGCTCCCAAAGGCCCAGAGGAGGTCCAGAGGGCGGGCAGCCTAACAGTCAGGGAAGCCAGAAACCTGGGTGCTGGGGGCGGGGGCAGGCTGGGGCAAACCGGGAAGAGGCAAGGGAGGGATGGGAGGGTCTCCAATCAGATGCAAGGTGGGAGCAGTCTCATGAAGGCCTAGCTGTGCCCCCCAGAGAAGACCCCTTTGGGCCAGAAATTTGACAGAGCCCCCAGGGCATCCCAAGGAAGAGAGCAGAGTTTGCTTCCAAAAGCTAACACTCTCCCTACAAACATCTTCTTAGGATGGTGTTGGACAGCTGGGGGAAAGGAGGGCCTGGCAGAGAGCCCTGCACTGAGGAGACTGGGAGAAGGGTTAGAAGGAGCTGCTGGAGAGCTGGCGTTTCAGACAGAAGCAGAGAATCTCTCAGGATATCACACACACTGGCCTCGGAGGCTAGAGTACCCTCTTTGCTTCCTGCTCTTCCTTTCAAACTTTCTTGATTTGTTTCTCCCACGTAGTGTAACTTCCCAACCACCACGCTGGTATTTGCAGTTCCTGCTCAAACGAGGGGTCACAGGGCCATTGGTGCATCTCTTCTAGTGTCTAAGTGCCCTGAAATCTCATAAATGCGGACTGAATGGCCAACTGTGTAAAGATTCACGGCACCTAGATGTGTATAAGAGACAGTCTCCAGCCTCTGCAGTTAAGGCTCCAAGGTGACCCACAGGCAGGATGCTGAGTGAAATAGATTTTTCCCATCCCGAGCCTAGAGGGGAGGGGCGTGTTTGAAGTTTCATGTTTGAACTTTCAGTCTGAAACTATAGACAAACCCCTTTCCTTGCTCACACATGTGCCCCATGCTCTGGTTGCTGATGCTCTATTCTCAGCTTTGCTAAAGCTCTTTCTACATGAGCAATGTGATCTAGACCAGTTTTCTCAAACTTTAATTTGCACACAAGTCAGTTGGAGATCTTGTTTAAAAAGCAAACTTATTGCAGCTCAGTGGGTCTGAGTTGGGACCTGAGAGTCTGCATTTCTAACAAGCACCCTTGGATGTTCATGAAGCCAGTCCACAAACCTGACGCTGTGCAGCAAAGATGCAGAGAAAAGAACTGAGGGCTGAGGGCCATGTGACTCACTGTAGGTGTGGTTCAGAAATCACCAGAGCCTAAGTTTTCCATCTTTTGGAGATAACAATGCCCCAAAAGTATCCAAATGTAAAGACAGCGCAAGAGCTCTCCACTATTCCCAGTAGCCATTTGATCATCTACAGAGTTCACTGGAACCACAAGCAGATAGTGGACCACCAAGTACCCAAATTAATCAGCATGGGGCACGCTTCATAATAAGCCATCAGGTGATCTGATGCTGTCAATTCTCAGACCCCACTTTGAGAAACGCTGCCCAGGTGATAAGCTACTCTATTTTCACTGCGGGTTTCTGGTAGCTGATCACAGCCTCAGGACTCTTACCTCCCACAGAGAAAACCAATGTGCCCAGAAAACACCCGGGGAATCTTGCTGGACTGTGGATTCTGATTTCATCAGTCTGGGTGGAAGCTCAGGTTCTGCATTTCTATCAAGCTCCCAGAGAAGGCTGATGGTGCTGGTCCGGGGACCACACTTTTGAATAGCGAGACTCTAGATGAGAGGTTCAAACAGTCAGGGAAGCCAGAAACCTGGGTGCTGGGGGCGGGGGCAGGCTGGGGCAAACCGGGAAGAGGCAAGGGAGGGATGGGAGGGTCTCCAATCAGATGCAAGGTGGGAGCAGTCTCATGAAGGCCTAGCTGTGCCCCCCAGAGAAGACCCCTTTGGGCCAGAAATTTGACAGAGCCCCCAGGGCATCCCAAGGAAGAGAGCAGAGTTTGCTTCCAAAAGCTAACACTCTCCCTACAAACATCTTCTTAGGATGGTGTTGGAGGGCTGGGGGAAAGGAGGGCCTGGCAGAGAGCCCTGCACTGAGGAGACTGGGAGAAGGGTTAGAAGGAGCTGCTGGAGAGCTGGCGTTTCAGACAGAAGCAGAGAATCTCTCAGGATATCACACACACTGGCCTCGGAGGCTAGAGTACCCTCTTTGCTTCCTGCTCTTCCTTTCAAACTTTCTTGATTTGTTTCTCCCACGTAGTGTAACTTCCCAACCACCACGCTGGTATTTGCAGTTCCTGCTCAAACGAGGGGTCACAGGGCCATTGGTGCATCTCTTCTAGTGTCTAAGTGCCCTGAAATCTCATAAATGCAGACTGAATGGCCAAGTGTGTAAAGATTCTCGGCACCTAGAGCTCAGACTGCCATTCTCACACTTGACCACAAGAGGACACCAGAGCATCAACAGCAAAACTTCCAAAGGCCTTTGATGATACCTAAACACTTCTGAAATTCCTCTTTACAAATAAATTATCTCATAATAATGAAAAACTTACAATGAGTTTTCTAGAGTAACAAGGACATGCCAAAATCTGTTTTGAGTTAACAACATGGGTATCCCTTGTCTTAATCCAACCAGCCACTGCTGCTTAAATATCTAAATTCCAAGACGTAATCCTAAAAAGACCAAAACAGCTTAGGTCATCCAGCTGGGAAGAGTGGTAGTAAAATTTGAACACAGACCTTGGATGGTTCGGGCAGCTTCATGCTCGATGAGCAACAGCACCTTATAAATACCAGTCTTTGTGTCATGGGTTCAGGGCTGACATGGGTTCAAAAACCCTGGGTTCAGGGCTCACAAGTAGCTCTGTTTGCTCATCTACAAAACACAGGAGTTGAGTAAAATCAGCCTCTTTACTAAAAGTCAGCCGAGCCTCTGAATCCCCTAAATTCCTGTATAATGTCCTGTTTACATCAAAATGTGCATTTTTTTCCCCCGAAGAGCTTGCTTATGGGTGTTTGCAGTAGCAGAGGAGGGGGCCTTCCTGCACAAGGAGACAAGCCCAGGGCATCCTCAGTGGGCCAGGAAGTACTGAGCATTCCAACTCAAGCCTGGCAGGAAGCTTGCTGCAAAGGTGCCAGGGTGGAGGTCCTAACTGATGGCGCCCTCTCCTTCCGCCTCCAGTGTTTGGTAAAGGTGAGCNGGCCTTCCTGCACAAGGAGACAAGCCCAGGGCATCCTCAGTGGGCCAGGAAGTACTGAGCATTCCAACTCAAGCCTGGCAGGAAGCTTGCTGCAAAGGTGCCAGGGTGGAGGTCCTAACTGATGGCGCCCTCTCCTTCCGCCTCCAGTGTTTGGTAAAGGTGAGCATCAGGAGAGGCACCCCAAAGACCCTTCTCCCCGCCTGTGCCGGAAGCCCACGGCCGAGCTGCTGGTGAGTGAAGAGCGGCCCGAATCAGGGGTGGCACCCGCATCCCAGTGCCTGCGCAGAGTAGAAAGCCAGGCTCGGAAAAGACATCTTCTGGATTAGGCAAACTTTTCTTGAATTCATATTTCTAGAAGCATAATTCTATGGGATAAAGATGTCTGTTTTTCAGTTTACTTTATAAAATTTGCTGCTTCTTTTATTTGATTATGTTGTGTTTGTCCTTCTGGATCCAGCATTCAAGTATTTAGGAAATAAGTTGGTGCTAATTTTCAAAACAGAATCTCTACTTGTTTAATTTTATGGATAGTTAAATTTTAAAGACTAGACATATTGGAGTTTGGGGAGGTGCTGTCTTCTGCAAAGAGTGTGGTATACTAGAAGTAATATTTTTAAAAAATAATCTAAAATTTTGTGGGTAAATCCAAATTATATCATTTGACCTTGACCTTTATAAGTGAGAAGCTAACCTCTCCATCCACACCTGAGACCTCATCCACAGAATGAGGCTAAAGCTAGTGTCTTATTACACTACAGTCACGGGGGATTGGTTCCAAGATCCCTGAAGGGTACCAAAATCTGTGGATGTTCAAGTCTTTTACATAAAATGGCATAGTATTAATATTTGCATATAACCTATTCACATCCTCTGATACATTTTAATTCATCTCTAGATTACTTATAATACTTAATATTAATACAATGAAAATGCTGTGTAAATAGCTGTAAAGACAATGTAAATGATACATATTAATAAAAAGTTGCCAGTGTGCAGAAATTCAAGTTTTCCTTTTTGGAACTCTCTGGAAATTTTTTTCAAATATTTTTAATCCACAGTTAATTGAATCTGTAAATGATACAGATGTTGACGGTACAAGGTTATTGCCTATATTAAATGAAGTAACGTGTCAAAGGAAACAAAAGATATTCTAGTCTACAGAAACAAAGATGCTTAAATAGCAATTTCACTAACTATCAAATGCGAATCTTAGCTTGCCCCCTGGCAAGCACGTCACTCCTCAGTGTGAGAAGCTCAGAATGTGGGGCTTCTTGCCCGTCTTTTGTCCCTGGACAGGCTCTGGAGACCATGGAGGACAGCTCCGAGATAAAGGTGGAAACGGGCATCTCCAAGACTTCCTGGATTCGGAGCTCCCTGGCCGCCATTGGGAAGAGGGTCCGCAAAGCCCTGGGCTACATCACCGGAGAGATGAAGGAGTGTGGAGAGGGTCTTAAAGGTAAACACTCCACGAGAGCAGCCCCTGCTCCCACCCCTGAAAACATCCCCTGTGGCCGTCCTCTAGGAAACACGCTGCTCGGATCTCTGTAGATGAGATGGAGTCCTGTTTCCATGGATAGGAGTTTCCCTGTTACAACAGGCATATGGACTCTCAGAATGTCAATGCCAATACCCGTAGATGTGTAAGCTCTCACCTCTGAACATAACAGTCACGCTCTTGCCAATACCCCCTCAGAATGTCACTTTTTAGTACTGGGATTCTAGAGCCAGCTTTCTGGGAAAATGCCCACCTGGACAGGGCTTATGGGAGAGCTGTGTGTACTCTTCTGACAGGTTCCCATCAGCAGGCTCCCAGAGCTCAGGCCAGGGCATGGCACCTGGATCCGTCCTCCTGAAAATTCAGGCCATTCTCCTGGGGGCACAGGTTGTGCAGGGTACCCACTGCTTGAACAACAACCTGCAGACCAGAGCCAGCTCGCGATGGGGTGAAGGGTTTTCTGGGCAGCCATATGCTCTCTTGGGTTCTTTCCTTACCCCGCTCTGTGGCAGGTGACAGCAGGGGGCTGAACCCACCTTGGATGCCAGCTTCCCTCATCCTTTCACCCACTGGGGCCTCGCCTGGCACAGCTGAGCCTTGACTGACTCCCTGACCCATTCCATTTTCAGACAAATCCCCAGTGTTCCAGTTCCTCGACTGGGTGCTCCGGGGCACGTCCCAGGTGATGTTTGTGAACAACCCCCTCAGCGGCATCCTCATCGTCCTCGGCCTCTTCATCCAGAACCCCTGGTGGGCCATCTCAGGCTGCCTGGGCACCGTAGTGTCCACCCTGACAGCCCTCATCCTGAGTCAGGACAAGTGAGTTCCAGGAAACCCAGGGTCCTTGGCCTGAGACCAGAGGTAGCTCCCTGAGGGGACCCTTCACCAGCTTCCCATCCTCACTGCTTGGCTCACGGCTCAGAAACTCCTCAAACAAGGTCACTCGTAACTAAAACAACCATCCCCTGGTTACAAAACTGCACGTTGTCCAGGGGACGGTGAAGTGTTGATGATAGGAAAGTGTGTGTGGTGAGGCTCCAGCTGAGAAAAGCCTGGCTCAGGAGGACAATCAGGGGGGCCATGCCCTGCTTTAGGCCGCAGGAGACCTCCCCTTCACTAGCCCTCCCCCCCTCAGGTCCACCATTGCAGCTGGACTTCACGGCTATAACGGGGTGCTGGTGGGGCTGCTGATGGCCGTGTTCTCAGACAAAGGCGACTATTTCTGGTGGCTTCTCCTCCCGGTCATCGTGATGTCCATGTCTTGGTAAGTTTGCTTCTGAGGCTGTGGGTGCAGATAAAGGGCTTCCTACCTTTCTACCTAACTCTGTGACCGTCTAAACAGGAGTTCAAAGCAGCATTTCCTTAGAAATATCGTCACATCAGAAATACCGTCTAAAAGCAATTACTGACGTTGTACAGTGATAGCACCTCTGTGCTGCACGTTGTCCAGGGGACAGTGAAGGGTTTCATTACCTACGTTCCTTTACTCTTCTTTTTTGAGATCTAAAAGAGCCCCTGGCCCTACCCCACCAGAGCACAGGGAAGAGAACTGAGGTCCACAGAGGGTTTAGAGCCATGGGGTCCTGTCACTCTCCGGAAAACTTCCCATCCCTCCTCCCCAGCGCTGCCCTGTCCTCAGACCCCATGCCCCGACCAGGACACCCTCCCAGGGTGGACTGCAGGCCCAGGCACTGCCCAGAGCCCTCAGGGGGCCAGACCCCAGCTCCTCCCTCCCCTGCAGAAACCGCAGGGCCCTCCTGCCAGGATCGCCCTCAGCTCCTCCACAAACATTTGTTGAATGCAACAAATGTTGCATTCAAGGTTTCCCCTTCACTAGTCTGTCCTCTCTGCTCAGAGGGAGCCCTAAGGCCCTTCAAGGAAGTTCTGTGACTCCCTTGCCTTAGGACTTTCCCCAAAAGACCTGATTCTGAAGCTGAGTCTGGGCACCAGCCCTGTTGCTGTGTGGGGCGGAGGCAGGAGGCCCAGGAAGGGGGCTGCCCAGAGCCAGTCAGGCTGGAAGAGGGAGCCAACCAGCTGTTTTTCCCCCAAGAAGGCTCAGGGTGCCCCCTTGTCCCACTCAGTCTAGTGCCAGGGCCAGAGGGCATCATGAACAGCATCTCCTGTGCTTCTGCCATCAGCCCATCCTCCCTCCCCTGCAGAAACCGCAGGGCCCTCCTGCCAGGATCGCCCTCAGCTCCTCCACAAACATTTGTTGAATGCATGAATGGGTTTCCCCTTCGCTAGTCTGTCCTCTCTGCTCACCCTTGCAGAGGGAGCCCTAAGGCCCTTCAAGGAAGTTCTGTGACTCCCTTGCCTTAGCACTTTCCCCAAAAGACCTGATTCTGAAGCTGAGTCTGGGCACCCGCCCTGTTGCTGTGTGGGGCGGAGGCAGGAGGCCCAGGAAGGGGGCTGCCCAGAGCCAGTCAGGTTGGGAGAGGGAGCCAACCAGCTGTTTTTCCCCCAGGAAGGCTCAGGGAGCCCCCTTGTCCCACTCAGTCTAGTGCCAGGGCCAGAGGGCATCATGAACAGCATCTCCTGTGCTTCTGCCATCAGCCCCATCCTCTCCAGTGCCCTGGGCACCATCTTTAGCAAGTGGGACCTCCCAGTCTTCACACTGCCCTTCAACATCGCTGTGACCCTGTACCTGGCAGCCACGGGCCACTACAACCTCTTCTTCCCCACAACACTGCTGCAGCCGGTCTCCTCCGTGCCCAACATCACCTGGTCAGAGATCCAAGTGCCCTTGGTAGGTATTGTGGAAGGTGGAAGGGCAGCGCCTACCCGCACTCAGTGTTAAAGTGGCATTTAGTTATTTTGCGTGTCAGAAACATCCAGTTATATTAATACCTATTACCAATTATTCAGTGCAAGGCATTCTACCTACAACATCACATTAGCCACCAGCTTTTGCTTTTCTCTTTTTAAGAGCTAAAAGGGCCATTTCTGACCCTACTCTGTCCTGGTATAGCCCAAGAGAGAGACCAAGGCCAGGTTAAGGGACTGCCTGAGGTCATGCAGCTAATGAGTGAGGGGTAAAGTCAAAAGAAGCCTCCTGACTTCTAGATTTGGGTTCTTTTATATTTTTTTGTTGTTTTGTTTTTGAGCCTTTTCGATCCTTTACTCCAGTTCAATCCAAGCTACGTCGTGTTTTTCTTCTCATTCAAAGTCTTTGAATCATTGATGACATGCACACCACACTGCCGTCTGTTGGCTGGAGAAGTCTCTGCTCCAGACTGGGGAGCGGGTTCCCCTCGCTTTCTGGGGCATCGCCCACTTTAAAGCACAGGTGTTCCTTCACTAAGAAACATCTAACAGAGCTTTGTAAGCATTCTGCATATAATGCTGGCCTCTGGAAGTCTACCAAGATAGATTAAAAAAAAAAAAAAAAAAACCTACGCTAAAAGCTTTAAGTCAGCCTGGAGAAACGTGCCCATCAGCCTTCTTTCTTAAACTGGGCACGTTTTCTCTGAGGTCCTCTACCCTGTTACACTAAATGATTCTGCGGACTAGCGCTCACTCTGAAATTTGTTATTAGCAGTCTATCATCTAACCACAAAGCCACCTGGGCTTGTTGAAGGGATTTTGCATCAGAAATAATGGTGCCAAGTTTCTCTGACAGTTCATGGAGACAACAGGATGGGGTGGAAGAGAGAGCCCTGCATTTGCCCAAGACATATTACCTAGGAAGAGACATGTTCACGTTAGCCTCATGCTTGTTGATGTTCATGTATGTGTATGTGTGTGTGTGTGTGTGCGCGCGTGTGTGTGTGTGCGTGTGTGTGTACCTTCCTGAGCCAAAGGTGAGAAAGGGGCCCTGTTGGCAGTTCAGACCCTCATGCTTCCCTTTCACAATATTCACCCAATCAGTATCTTTTCAAGTCAAAATGGCTCTAACTGGCATGGCTAAGGGGGGATGATCGTAGAAAGGGCAAGTTTGAGATACTTTGCAAACTCCAAACCACAGTTTCCATAGAAAAGATAACTAGGAACTTTGTGGGGAAAAAAAATTAAATGGAAAATACTGTACAAATACTTTGGAACCCCCAAAGTTCCAGGAAAGACAAATTCAATGCCTGGTGATTATTCTTTGAGAAATACTCTTCTGGCTAATTTTGAATGTATTATGATGATGATGAGAATGTCTTGTCATTTTGGCCGTCATAATTAGAGCCTCGAGTTTGGGGAAACAGTGGTCGATGTTAGAGAGAGGGTCTAGGCCTCCCAAGGATTTTGAGGCTCTGCAAGCTCCCCTGCTCTTTGGTGATGGGTGAGCCTGCTGGAGGCTGCAGCTGGCTGGGGATCAGATAGCCCAGCCACTGCCTCTGTCCAGAACTCTGCCTGTTGCGCTGTCTCCCGCATAGCAAGGTACGAGTCCTGTCCTATTCTCTGTCCTAGGTTAAGGGGGTACTGAGCCCAGAGGGTTGCCCGCTAGACCACTGCAATCCTGTCTGGATGTGGGGTAAGGGCCCTACAGCCACAAGACCTCCCTCCTCAGCACCCCAGGAGGAGGCCTCGGAGGACGTGGGAAGACCTGCTTCACCAAGAACTATAAACAAGGGGAGAATGAACCCAGTGTCCCCCAGCAGGCCCAGAGCCCCTCCCGCGTTTTCCTAGCTCAAGTCCCTCTGGCCAAGCTTCGAAACACAGACCCAGTCTCAGCCACTGGGGAAGCCTATGTGCCCAGGATCTTTTCCCAAACTTCAGGGCACGTGTGCAAGACACTGGACTCTGGACTTCCTTTCTCGTTCATAGACACTCATTATCTGAGACACACGGAGGCTTGACATGTCGGGGCCCTCCCCCATCAGCCACCACGTGATGGCTTTACCACCAAAACCTGCACATGCCAGGGTGCCACCTGCCCAGGGGCTCCTCTGTAGATACAAGTCTAACTGCTTATCCAGACGACCGCACCAATACGACCACGGCCCATACATGCTGTTCTTGAACACACAAGGAACCATCTTCCCATCTAATATTTGGCCTTCTAGGCATGTTTTAGGCTTAAAAAAAAAAATAGATGTTACAAGAGTTTTTCAATCCCAACTCTGATTAGCCATCTAGTAATTTTCTAATGAACAACGCCCTGATTTTTTTCTAAATCCAAGTCCAGTTGCTCATCACTCAAAAGCCAATTCTCAAGAGACAAGCATTGGTAGGAAAGGAAATTTTGCTTTATTTCGGAGGCCTTTTTTTTTTTTTAATTTTTATTTTTACTTTATTTTACTTTACAATACTGTATTGGTTTTGCCATACATTGAGACGAATCCGCCACGGGTGTACATGAGTTCCCAATCCTGAACCCCCCCTCCCACCTCCCACCCCATATTATCTCTCTGGATCATCCCTGTGCACCAGCCTCAAGCATCCTGTATTCTATATCGAACATAGACTGGCAATTCGTTTCTTACATGATAGTATGCATGTTTCAATGCCATTCTCCCACATCATCCCACCCTCTCCCTCTCCCTCAGAGTCCAAAAGTCCGTTCTATACATCTGTGTCTCTTTTGCTGTCTCGCATACAGGGTTATCATTACCATCTTTCTAAATTCCATATATATGTGTTAGTATACTGTATTGGTGTTTTTCTTTCTGGCTTACTTCACTCTGTATAATCAGCTCAGAGGCCTTTTAAAGGAGAGTTTCAGGGTTGTAGGGCTTGCCAGATAGTACAGCAGTAAAGAATCTACCTGCCAGTGAAGGAGATGCAAGAGACCCAAGTTTGATCCTTAGGATTGGGAAGATCCCCTGTTGTAAGAAATGGCAGCTCACTCCAGTATTCTTGCCTGGAAAATTCCATGGACAGAGGGGCTTGGGAATTTAGTGCCTTACACTCATGCTTCTAAATAAAGGAAACAACATTTTAACCCTTTACCGTTCTTAGAACTCAAGATTAAAACAATAAATCTTGTATTCCTTGTAGAGTGAAATTATTTGAAAATATCTTGGAAAACTGTTGCAAAATGTTAGTGTGGAGGGTTTGGCACCAAATATTTTCCTGTTCAAGTTGTCTCTTTTGCCTCCGTAACTGCATGTGATCCTGTTGGACCTGCAGCTTTTGAGAGCCATCCCTGTTGGAATCGGCCAAGTGTACGGCTGCGATAACCCCTGGACTGGAGGCATTTTCCTCATAGCTTTGTTCATATCATCGCCTCTTATTTGCTTGCACGCTGCAATTGGATCCGCCATTGGGATGTTAGCAGGTTAGTGTCGTAATTAATTAAGTTAATTAGTGGGCCTTATGAATGGGCCCCTTATTAATGGGCTGCAAGAATGTTGTGCCTGGGGCCAGCTCCAAAGAAAATGCTGACGTGTGTCTTCTTGCTCCACCTGCTTATTTCTGTAAACTCTCTTCCTTCCATGTCACCTGGTCTTAGCATTTTGGGTGCTGCACCTTCCTGCTCCGCTGAGCAAATCCCATCCTCGAGAAAAGCTCTGGTCACTTACACCTCTGGATAAACGAAAAGCTTGGGAGGAGCTTGTTCTAGGCGTGTTTATATTGTAAGCCTAATCTCTAATCATGATAAGAAGCTTGTTCTCCACAGAACATTCAGGTTGATACCTTAATCCTCCTTGTTGGCACTGCTCAATCAAACTTCAGATCATTACTCAAAAAAGTCTCATACCCATACCAGCTGAACCACTGATATGCATGTGACTCTAAAGCCATTTGTCTCCTTTAGATGTTTTCCCACTGAATAGTCAGGAGTCCTTTTCATAAATATTTCGGGGTCACTGATAACTGTCTGAGTTGAAGACGGTGGGGGACTTCAGGGCTAGTGGGCCCACTCGACCCCACACAGCACTCAGCCTGTCTTCTCCCCCAGCTCTCACTCTCGCGACGCCCTTTGACTCCATCTACTTCGGACTGTGTGGCTTCAACAGCTCGCTGGCCTGCATCGCCATAGGAGGCATGTTCTACGTCATCACCTGGCAGACGCACCTCCTCGCCATCGCCTGCGGTGGGTACCGCCAGCAGAGTTCCCTATCCACCTCAAATGACACCAGCATCTCTGCCCACAGGGAAGCCACCCTGCAAAACTTTTGCAGAGCCTCCAAAGTTAAATGGGAGGATTTGTTTGCTTTATAAAGGGATTTTTATTTTAAACTATTTTGAATAGTCCTTTAGTGATTAGTACATTAAAAACTATTTTCACTGAATGCAAAGTGTTCAGCCACACGAAGACAGAATTTTTGATGGAGGTTGTTCATTTGTTGTCTGTGATTGCTGCTTTCCAGGCTGGTGATTGAAGCAACTCTCGTGTAAATTAATCCTTATATGGTTAATTGAGTGATTTACATCAGATATAGCAGTTAACCTTAAACACCCAAACATTGACCATAGGACCTTCAAATGGTGCTTGTAGGTGTGTGGTCGGGGTATTATTCAGTGACTCTCTAATAAAGGTTTGCTGTTGTTAATATCCTAGGAACCATTGGGATGTTTTTAGTGGAGAAATTGAGGGTTCAGAAGCATATCCCAATTACTGTGGCCCATTTCCACAGACCCTGACCTCCCACCAGCTCTTGGGTCTCCCCAGTGGCAAGCCTGGCGATGCCCTCAAAAAGCAAAGCCCAAATGATGAGGCAACAAGCATATTTGGTCTTCCTCAAGCTTACAGAATGCTGTTCCTCCCTGGAAACCCATATTATGTTAATAACTTGTGATGAAATATCCCAGCAGGGAGTTCTGGGATTCACACGCCTTGGCTGTATAGTAAAACGTTCATTTATGGTTTATGCTGCTAAATGTTCCTTTGCTAGGATGCAAGGTGGTAGGACCCAGGAGAACTGTAACAGTTAAATTCTGGTCCTTTTTAACAAAGTTCATCTGCTGTCTTAGTTATGCTGGCATTTGCGTGGAATTTAACACTTTTCAAAGCTGCCAAGCAATGGAAATGTAACTCAATTTTTTTTTTAACCCGAGAGATAGCATTTGTGGCATAAAATGTATGGGGAGAGAATGTATAAACTTGAGGCACTGCTGGTTTCCTGACAATTTCTTTGTTCTCTTGCAGCACTGTTTACAGCTTACCTGGGTACTGCCCTGGCTAACATGTTGTCCATGGTGAGTCAACAGGGCTAAGGACATGTCTCACACCATCCCCCATGTTCTCTTGGCTCCCCAAGCCCCTCTTCCAAGAGCCCCTCCCCAATCCCTCCCTCTTGTCTCAAATCATTTGCATTGTATAGATCCTCCACTTTGGGTGGCTAGGATGATTATGCAGATCTATCAGATACAGGGAAAAAGTTAAGCCACCTCACCCAGATTCTGCAATCCCTGCAAGACTACATCTGAAATACTGAAAAGGTAGATTCTTTATCCACTGAGCCATCAGGGTTTATCCACTGAGTCATCAGGGAAGCTCTTCATTTCTTTAAATACGCGATCTTAAGGAGCAGTGATGCAACAAGAGACTGACCCAGACTTGCCTGTGAGTGTCCAGGAGCCTCCAGCAAAGGAATGGGTCAGCAGTGGCCTGCTGCAAGTTTGGGGGCACTGAGTGCAGCAGTGCATGCATGGGACCTTTTGAAGGAGGTCGTCATTATCTTCATGACCTCCACCATAGTTTGGCCTCAGGTCAAGCAACTGGGAAAGAACACAGCCCCACCCATCAACAGAAAATTGGATTAAAGATTTACTGAACATGGCCCCTCCCATTAGAACAAGACCCAGTTTCTCCCTCAGTCAGTCTCTCCCATAAGAGGCTTGCATAAGCCTCTTATCCTTCTCCATCAGAAGGCAGACAATGGAAAACAAAATCACAGAAAACTAACCAATCTGATCACAGGGGACCACAGCCTTGTCTAGCTTCAATGAAACTAGGAGCCATGTAAGGCCACCCAAGAAGGACAGGTCATGGTGGAAAGTTCTGACAAAATGTGGTCCACTGGAAAAGGGAAACACAAACCACTTCAGTATTCTTGCTCTGAGAACCCCATGAACAGTATGAAAAGGCAAAAAGATAAGATACTGAAAGATGAACTCCCCAGGTTGGTAGATGCCCAATATACTACTGGAGAAGAGTAGAGAAATAACTCTAGAAAGAATGAAGAGATGGACCTAAAGCAAAAACAACACCCAGTTGTGGATGTGACGGGTGATGGAAGTAAAGTCCAATGCTGTAAAGAACAATATTGCATAAGAACCTGGAACGTTAGGTCCATGAATCAAGGCAAATTGGAAGTGGTCAAAGAGGAGATGGCAAGAGTGAACATCAATGTTTTAGGAATCAGTGAACTAAAATGGACTGCAATGGGTGAATTTATCTCAGATAACCATTATATCTACTACTGTGGCAAAAATCCCTTAGAAAAAATGGAGTAACCATCACAGTCAACAAAAGAGTCCAAAATGCAGTTCTTGGGTGAAATCTCAAAAACAACAGAGTGATCTCTGTTCATTTCCATTCAACTGAATGGTTTGATGGCAAACCATTCAATTTCACAGTAATCCAAGCCTATACCGTAACCAATAATGCTGAAGAAGCTGAAGTTGAATGGTTCTATAAAGACCTACAAAACCTTCTAGAATTAACACCGCAAAAATGTCTTTTTCATTATAGCAGACTGGAATGTAAAAGTAGGAAGTCAAGAGATACCTGGAGTAACAGGCAAATTTGGGCTTGGAGTACAAAATGAAGCAGGTCAAAGGCTAACAGAGTTTTGCCAAGAGAATGCACTGGTCATAGCAAGCACCCTCTTCCAAAAACACAAGAGAAGACTCTACACATGGACATCACCATATGGTCAATACTGAAATCAGATTGATTATATTCTTCTCAGCCAAAGATGGAGAAACTCTATACAGTCAGCAAAAACAAGACCAGGAGTTGACTGTGGCTCAGATCGTGAACTCTTTACTGCCAAATTCAGACTGAAATGGAAGAAAATAGGGAAAACCCTAGGGCATTCAGGTATGACCTAAATCAAATCCCTTACAATTATACAATGGAAGTGACAAATAGATTCAAGGGATTAGATCTGATAGAGTGCCTGAAGAACTATGGATAGAAGTTCATGACATTGTATAGGAGGCAGTGATCAAGACCATCACCAAGAAAAAGAAATGCAAAAAGGCAAAATAGTTGTCTGATGAGCCCTTACAAATAGCTGAGAAAAGAAAGATGCAAAAGGCAAAGGAGAAAAAAAAGATATACCCATTTGAAAGTAGAGTTCCAAAGAATAGCAAGAAGAGATAAGAAAGCCTTCCTTGGTGATCAATGAAAAGAAATAGAGGAAAACAATAGAATGGAAAAGACTAGAGAGCTCTTCAAGAAAAATTTACCAAGGGAACATTTCATGCAAAGATGGCCTTGATAAAGGACAGAAATGGTATGTACCTTGCAGAAGATACTAAGAAAAGGTGGCAAGAATACACAGAAGAACTATACAAAAAAGATCTTCAGGACCAGATAACTATGATGATGTGACCACTCATCTAGAGCCAGACATCCTGGAATATGAAGTCGGGTGGGCCTTAGAAAGCATCACTACGAACAAAGCTAGTGGAGGTGATGGAATTCCAGTGGAGCTATTTCAAATCCTGAAAGATGATGCTGTGAAAGTGTTGCACTCAATATGCCAGAAAATTTGGTAAACTCAGCAGTGGCCACAGGACTGGAAAAGGTCAGTTTTCATTGCAATGCCAAAGAAAGGCAATGCCAAAGAATGTTCAAACTACTGCACAATTGCACTTATCTCACACAGTAGCAAAGTAATGCTCAAAATTCTCCAAGCCAGGCTTCAACAATACGTGACCCATGAACTTCCAGATGTTCAAGCTGACTTTAGAAAAGGCAAAGGAATGAGAGATCAACTTGCCAACATCCATTGGATCATTGATAAAGCAAGAGAGTTCCAGAAACACATCTATTTCTGCTTAATTGACTATGCCAAAGCCTTTGACTGTGTGGATCACAACAAACTGTGCAAAATTCTTAAAGAAATGGGAATACCAGGCCACCTGACCTGCCTCTTGAGAAATATGTATGCAGGTCAGGAAGTAACAGTTAGTACTGGACATGGAACAACAGACTGGTTCCAAATCAGGAAAGGAGTACGTCAAGGCTATATATTACCACCCTGCTTATTTAACTTACATGCAGAGTATATCATGAGAAATGCTGGGCTGGATGAAGCACAAGCTGGAATCAAGATTGCCAGGAGAATATCAATCACCTCAGATATGCAGACGATACCACCCTTATGGCAGAAAGTGAAGAGGAACTGAAGAGCCTCTTGATGAAAGTGAATGAGGAGAGTGAAAAAGTTGGCTTAAAAAATCAACATTCAGAAAAACTAAGATCGTGGCATCTGGTCCCATCACTTCACAACAAATAGATAGGGAAACAGTGGAAACAGTCACATACTTTATTGTTTGGGGGTCCAAAATCATTGCAGCCAAGAAATTAAAAGATGCTTGCTCCTTGGAAGGAAAGTTATGAGCAACCTAGACAGCTTATTAAAAAGTAGAGACATTATTTTGCTGACAAAGTCCATCTAGTCAAAGCTATGGTTTTTCCAGTAGTCATGTATGGGTGTGAGAGTTGGACTATAAAGAAAGCTGAGTACCAAAGAATTGATGCTTTTCAACTGTGGTGTTGGAGAAGACTCTTGAGAGTCCCTTGGAGATCCAACTAGTCTGTCCTAAAGGAAATCAGTCCTGAATATTCACTGGAAGGACTGATGCTGAAGCTGAAACTCTCAATACTTTGGCCACCTGATGTGAAGAACTGACTCATTGGAAAAGACTCTGATGCTGGGAAAGATTGAAGGTGGGAGGAGAAGGGGATGACAGATGATGAGATGGTTGGATGGCATCGTCAGCTCTGTGGACATGAGTTTGAGTAAGCTCCAGGAGTTTGAATACAGGGAAGCCTGATGTGCTGCAGTCCATGGGGTCACAAACAGTCAGACATGACTGAGTGATTGAACTGAACTGAACTGTCTCAAATCACACTTTACTCAGCACCTATAGACAGAAGGAGCCAGGCCTCAAAAGTGGAAATGTCCACATTAGTCCATCAGATCCTGTGGTCATGGGGCAGGCGGGCCTCCTTAGAGAAGGACAGTATGAAGAGCATGATCTTATAAATCAGACTCATATTTTGTAAGTTTCTTGTAAGTCAAGCTCCTCCACAACTAATTTTAAAACGTGATTATTTAATTTTTCCCCTATGTTTCTGGACCAACACCCAGTTAACTTGTGGGCCAGTGTACATCTTTGTTCCTCCCACAGCAACTACTGGGTCTGGTGTCATGAGGCAAGGTTTCTGGGATGACAGGGAATCAAGTCCAAGAGGAGCCAGAGCTGGTGGTTGAGCACTTGCGTGGCAGTCTGAGAACCTTTGTTTGTCTCAGCACAAGTGTAGGTGGCCTGTGAAGTCCAGGGGAGCCATGTGGCCAGCCCCAGCCCCATATACACAGGAGGGGCCCAGGCCCCATTGCAGAGCACACGGGGCTCAGCCTACAGTTGATGCCTCCCCCTCCATAAGCATTGAAGGCTCATCACAGGCAACCAGGAAAAGTCCTGATGGTCCTACAGGTGAGGGTGGAGATGGGAATTTCACTAACACCTGTTTAAATCTCTCCTCCACCCTCAGTGACATTGGGTGGTTTGGACATAGCATAGGAAGGAAATTTTTAAGCAATAGAACTGAGCTTCCCTGATACCACCCTGTGTACCCTGCTGGATTAAGTCCCTTCCCTTGCCCCCAACACATTTTGTGTGCATATCTGCTATGACACTTGACATATGACATATAACATTTGACATATGACAAAGTGCATATGACAAATGACACCGTGACTGGAGGTACACACCAGTCCTCTTCCACCTTCAGCCCGTGTGCCCCTTCAGAACAGGGGCCTGACTGTATTCCTATCTTTATCTGTAGTGCCTGTTACAGTGCTCAGCTCATAGTAGATGCTCAAGAAATGCGGAATGAATGAAACTCTAAGGTAGTGAGCTCCCGCCATGGGGTATATTAGAGCCAGAAACAGGATGAAGCCTGGCGTCTGAGGCTCCTGTCTGCTCCAGCCTTTTCCATCTCTTCTTGCCCCCATCCTTTCACCTAATTGTCCATCCAATAGCTATGTGTTCTTCCTCAGACCAGATACTGGAAATTATGCAAACAGGAGGCTTTGGCTCCTGACTGCTTGGGGTCAATGGCCCCTTCCTCTATGTGCAGAGAAGTTACAGGTTACACCACTCAATCTAGACATTTTGCAAAACAAAATCGTGTTTACTTTCTGTGTGCATACTATGTTTAAGACACTGTGGCTGCCCACTCTCAGGGATACAAAAAAATGCAGGCTATTAATTCACTCGGAAGGAATTCCCAGTCTTCTTGAGGAACAGGGTATAAAAGTGTTGAATGACATTTATGAGACTGTTCACGCCTCCACAGAAGAGAGCACTGAGGAGCTGCACAATTTTACTTTCTAATCAGCCTCGGCATGTGCTGCCCCCTAACTTCACAGGGCTGCCCTCTGCTGGACGACAGTGACCACAAATGAAGACTGTTTATTGAGCACTTAGTATGCACGAGGCAACAACTCTCTGAGTAGATAGCTTATGCCTATTTTCTTATTGAGGAAATAGTTTTCAGAAAGAGGAAATGGCTCCCACAAAGGTGACTGGGAGCTGAGATTTGGATCTGGGTCTGTGGAACTCCCAGCCCACATCCTTCCCACTGTAGGACTTGAAACACCCCACACAGCCTTAGCAGGGCTTTGGAAAGACTCACAGAGTGGAAATCATCAGTTGTGGGTGTTCCTTAAGGCTGGTGTGAGGCTGTCATTGATCCTTAAGTCCCACCCAATGGGGCCATCTTCGAACATGCACACACACCTGGCCTCATTCCTCCAATGGCATTCCCTTGAGCTTTTTACTGCTTATGATAAAAGGATGTGTGGAGGACAAGGGGCATTGGTTTGATTTGCTTCATAGTTGGATTTTCAGGCTCTTTGCTAAAAAGCTATTGAGGTTATCCCAAATGAAGAATGAAGAGGGGTGTTTAAAAGCCTCATGGCATTTTAAGGAATAAAAACCAGAGGAACATCAGGAGAGAGGCTGTTGGGGATGGGAGCACTCTTGAGAAGAGACTCAGTCCCTCTTGGTCTTAGCTCCCTGGGACTCAGAGGTGACATCTCTGCCTCTCTCCATATGTCTGCTCTGTCCCTCTGTCTCTCTGGAATGGGTTTCTTTTGCTGCACACAGGCCCCCAAATATCCACCCAGCACTGGCTGGCTCTTGAGTTTTTCCTGATCGAGAGCCTTTGAACACAATCTCTGTGTCTCTTAGTTCAGACTCTCAAGAGGGAGATTCTATTCCCAGGTTGTCTGCCTAGGGGAAGCTGTATTTGGGCTATGTGTTTATCTCTAGTCCAAGCAGATATGAACAAAGAGAAAAAGGTTTTGAACAACAACAAAATAAAAATGGCTGCCCATGCTGTTCCTTCAACAGGGGCTTGGAGAGGTGAGGAGAAGGTGAGGAATGGCCACAAGTCCTATAGTGAGGAGGCAGAGCCTGGCCAGACACCCAAGAAAAGATGTGTCTTCTACATAGAGGCATGTTATACGAGGGTTCTGGTAGGTTCTGCATTTTGAAGAATATGTGCTTGTCAGTGCAGACACACACACACACACACACACCAGCACAATTTGATTTATATTGATCATGAATTAAGTATTATTGCAATCAGTGCCCACAAAACCTCCCCTTCTCCACTCAGGACCGTAGCTGGTTGAGAAAGGCTGATGAAATGAGCACAGGCATCTGATGTAACCAAGACTGCTCTTGTGTTCCCCTCCCCCCAGTTTGGATTACCACCCTGCACCTGGCCCTTCTGCTTCTCCGCCCTCACCTTCCTGCTCCTGACGACCAACAACCCCGCTATCTACAAGCTCCCACTCAGCAGAGTCACCTACCCAGAGGCCAACCGCATCTACTACCTGTCCCAGGAGAAAACCAGAAGATCATCGACCATCACAAAGTACCAGGCCTACGATGTCTCCTAAGTTGCCCTTTCCAATACACGTCACTGTAAATTCAGCCTTCAATGGGGTGTCCAGGTTCCCAAGCTGAAAGCCACTTAAGCTCTCCTTCTGTCTGTTCTGTGATTCTGCCCCCAAGCAAGCCTACAACCTAGTTATTCCCAAGGACAGGGAAATACGTGTGCAGTCACTATTCAGGAAGCTCTCTGTTCCAAGATGCACAATATTTGTCAATAATATGGTTACTTTCAACTTTATACCTATAGCTCACTCCATAAGAGCTCCCTTTGTGGACAAGCTTCCCTCTTCAGCAAAATAAACCACATCCCTAAGGACAACTCACCAGGAAGGGGACAGAGATGGGTGACAGTGTCGTCAGTCATTTAGTGCAGTGATGTACAGTATCAGGAAATTAACCAACAAGGCCAAGGGCGGATCTGCCTCCAGCTCTGCCACGAGTGAACTCCAACCACTCGGGTGGGTCCATCCCCCTTCTCAGCTCCAATTTCTTACTGGTTTCATGACAGAGAGGGGCCCTGCAATCCCTGCCACCTCAGAAGTATTGATTCTTCTCTTTCCTTTAAACTGACAAATCAACATAACCAATAAATAATGACTTTAAGTTAAGTGAAAGATGAAAGGGCTACCAGGAGAAGAGGCAGGACAATTTTAATGTGTGGAGATTTATTCTCAAGTCATGCGATGTTTTGGAGGCAACCCACTCCAGTATTCTTGCCTGGAAAATTTCATGGACAGAGAAGCCTGGTGGGCTATAGTCCATGGGGTCGCAAAGAGTTGGACACGACTGAGCGTCTGAGCACATAGGAACGCAAGTGATGTTCTCTGACTTGGGGTTATAACCTAAGTTCACTGGGAATGAAAACATGCCATCCTTTGCATCACAAATGTTATTAGGAATGTCATCAAATGAAAAGTGATCTTTCTCAACATTTAAATCATATTTTAAACAAATGTGTTTCCTTTTATAATATTCATAAGCACACTCATTAAATGATTAAGCTTGCAATTTGGTGTGGGTTTTCTTAAAAATGGGCTCACCTACATTGTCCACACTGTGCTCATTTGAGGGGTTTTCTATGATCAAATGTATATTTGAAAAGCATATATCCTGAGGATGAACAAATAAGATACACTCTTACCTTTTTCCACAGGACCACTTGTCACACATTCTGTCTTAACAATGAGAAAGAAACAGCTATGTATTCATTGTAATGACTCTATTATCAGTTCAGTTTAGTTCAGTCACTCAGTTGTGTCCGACTCTTTGCGACCCCATGAATCGCAGCACGCCAGGCCTCCCTGTCCATCACCAACTCCTGGAGTTCACTTAGACTCACATCCATCGAGTCAGTGATGCCATCCAGCCATCTCATCCTCGGTCGTCCCCTTTTCCTCCTGCCCCCAATCCCTCCCAGCATCAGAGTCTTTTCCAATGAGTCAACTCTTCGCATGAGGTGGCCAAAGTACCAAAGGTGGAGTTTCAGCTTTAGCATCATTCCTTCCAAAAAATCCCAGGGTTGATAACCTTCAGAATGGACTGGTTGGATCTCCTTGCAGTCTAAGGGACTCTCAAGAGTCTTCTCCAACACCACAGTTCAAAAGCATCAATTCTTCAGCACTCAGCCTTCTTCACAGTCCAACTCTCACATCCATACATGACCACTGGAAAAACCATAGCCTTGACTAGACAGACCTTAGTCAGCAAAGTAATGTCTCTGCTTTTGAATATACTATCTAAGTTGATCATAACTTTTCTTCCAAGGAGTAAGCATCTTTTAATTTCATGGCTGCAGTCACCATCTGCAGTGATTTTGGAGCCCCCAAAAATAAAGTCTGACACTGTTTCCACTGTTTCCCCATCTACTTCCCATGAAGTGATGGGACCGGATGCCATGATCTTCGTTTTCTGAATGTTGAGCTTTAAGCCAACTTTTTCACTCTCCTCTTTCACTTTCATCAAGAGGCTTTTTAGCTCCTCTTCACTTTTTGCCATTCCCTTCTCCAGTGGACCACGTTCTGTCAGCCCTCTCCACCATGACCCGCCCGTCTTGGGTTGCCCTGCAGGCATGGCTTGGATTCATTGAGTTAGACAAGGCTGTGATCCTAGTGTGATTAGATTGACTAGTTTTCTGTGAGTATGGTTTCAGTGTGTCTGCCCTCTGATGCCCTCTTGCAACACCTACCATCTTACTTGGGTTTCTCTTACCTTGGGCGTGGGGTATCTCTTCACGGCTGCTCCAGCAAAGCACAGCCACTGCTCCCTACCTTGGACGAGGGGTATCTCCCTACCGCTGCTGTTCCTGACCTTCAATGTGGGATAGCTCCTCTAGGCCCTCCTGCGCCTGCGCAACCAGGATGCGAGAGCCAGCCTGTGCACTAAGCGCAGGCAGCTGCGAGAGCCAGCCGGCATGGCCAAGAGGAGCTATCCCACGTCCGAGGTCAGGGGCGGGTGGGAGGAGACACCCCGCGTTCGAGGTTGGGGCAGCCAGGAGAAGCCACCTCGCGCCAGAGGCCAGGGGCGGTGACCCTGAGGAGCTACCCCAAGCCCAAGGCCAGGGGCGGCAGCTGGGAGGAGCCACCCACACCCAAGGGCAGGGCTGGCGGCCAGGAGGAGCAACCTGCGCAGGGGCAGGAGGGCCTAGAGAAGCTATCCCAATGACTGTATTATATAAAGTGCAAAACAATCAAAGTCCTCCTCTCTAGAAAAAGAGATGAGGATAGGTTGAAAGTTATCAGATTTGATTTGTTTATAAAGGGAAGTATACAGAAATGACCATAGTCATTGTCTTCTATTTGAGTTGAAATGCTGGTTATTACAACTCATCCCATTTTTTAGGGTATAGTCTTGCACCCTAAAATGACTAATCCAGCACCACTTGAACAACTCTTTGTTATTCAGTTGCTCTGGTTGTGACATTGAGCTCCTAAATCACAGGACCCCTCTGTGGAAAGGCATGTGGCTCAGCCTTCCCACCTGTCCCCTCCAAGAACAGGGATGAACTTACAGTGCCCATGCCCTCCATCCTTCCAGGATAGCATGATGGGGTGACCTAAGGCAGAAGATGAAGGAAGGAAGCGAGGTGTAGGGGACAAACTCTTTATAAATCTAATATTTAGCAAAAGCTGGTGTCTGCATTTATTTTTCTCTCTTTATCTTTCCTGTGTCAGCCCTAGGATCCCAGTCCTCTTCCACCAGCCCAAGAATCCTGGGCTGCCTACCTTTCTTCCCGATTATATCTAACCAATTATAGCTTCTCCAGGAAAATGGTGCACCTCTGGAAACAAATGCCCACATAGGAAATGTGAGCAAGTCACACTCCAGAGGCTACCTCTGAGTTTGGGATCACACCTGGAGGCCAAGAAGGTCTCAGGCTCTATTTTCATGACCAGGGAGTTATGACTCTCTGAGGATCCGGGAATTTCACCAGAAGGCTGTTTATGTTCGCAGCTCTCTCAGCTGCCCCAGAACCTCCAAGTGATGACATAGCACTATTAAAATAGCACTTTTCATGCATTTTCCACTAAAGTGTTATAATCTGTGTTTTATTAAGAGCAGAAAACCCTCTACATGCATGCCATTCTGATTACTGACCACTAAAAAATCCGTTCAGCTGTTCTAAATATTTCAATATCCTCCACTGTAAAGCAAGTTGAGTTGGCCCAAGATACCAAGCAAGGTAGAAATAGATGGGATTTAAAAAAAGAATTGAGTTACGAAATGTACAACATCCAGAGGCTACCCAAATAGTTCTTCTACTTGTTGTTGTTTAGTCACTAAGGTGCATCCAATTCTTTGAGACCCTATGGATTGCAACCTGCCAGGGTCCTCTGTCCATGGGATTTCCCAGGCAAGAATACTGGAGTGGGTCACCATTTCCTTCTCCAGGGGATCTTCCTGTCCCAAGGATCGAATCCACATCTCTTGCATTGGCAGGGGGATTCTTTACTGCTGAGCCACCAGGGAAGCCCAGGCAACACAGCCCTTCACTTCTGTGTCAACAGTGGAGAGAGGAGCCAGCTCCAAGCAGCTTCTGAGCTCTGGTTACACAGATCCCTCTGTGAACATATCCTTCCAGGGTCTCACTTAGTGGCCTTGTCTAGATGGCTGGAAATCGGCCAGAATGGGAGTACTTACACTCCAGAAATCAACAGACCACAAATCTGAGTTTTCCCAGATGGCCAGCTCACCAGTACTCCACTGACAAGTCAGTTTGGTGAGAAAAGGGAAATACTGTAGACTTCCTAACCAGAGACTCCAAGACTAGGGCCAAAATATTCAATCCAGCGAACCTGCCTGGATACTACTCCACACACAGGAGGCATTAAAGAGAATAACAAAAGTGTCCTCAGGCATAAGATTCACCCACAGATGCCTGTACTGAAAACAGTTTGATTGGAAGCATCCAAACAGGGGAGAAAAATGAAACCAGGAAATGCTGCAAAAGACACAAGAGATGCCAGGTGACCAAATGTGTTTATCTATCATTAGGACCAAAGGGGAAAAGTGAAAGAAATAGACCTAGAACTGGAATATTAAATGATGGCAGGGGGTGGGATAGAGAGAGAGGCATGAGCACCTATTACAGTACTTAGCTCGTGCAAAAGTTGGTAAGTTTACAAAGTCCACAAGGAGGAATAAATGTGGGTGATAAGGGCAACCACCATGAGAACAAAATTAGAATTACAAATTTTGAACCAGAAGAAAGTTATCTTTATAATAGAAAGCAAAAAAGGAGGAAAATATTACAGAAAGTCTTCCTTTCAAAAAAAAAAAAAAAGCACAAAAAATAAACAGAAGGAAGAAATTAGATATAATATGACAGTACCTAACTGACCAAAAAAAGTTAACTATTAAATTCACCACTGGACTACAGAGACTCTTAGGTTGCACTTTTCTTGAGACTTAACAGTTTGCTATTTACAGTAAACATATTTAAAACAGACAGGCATAAATATTTGAATGTGAGAAGATGAAATAAACAAATCCAGATCTTAAAAAAAAAAAAACCTAGGATATCAATCATAACACCTTGAAAAGTGAGATTTAAGGCAAAAAAAAGTATAAAGAATGATGTAAAAAGAACAATAGGGCAAAAGTACACAGTCATCATCAACCCTTTTGTGCTAAACAGTCAGCCTCAAAATACATCAAGCAACAACTGACTGAACTGAAGGGAGAAACAAACAAATTAATAATTGTAGCTAAGATTTTACCAAAACCTCAGAAACTGATATATCAAAAGAACAATAAAAAAAAAAAATGAGCAGAGATATAAAGGCTATGAACAATTGAATTAATAAGTATGAGCTCTTAAATAACATGTAAGATTCCAAACCCTCCCACTCAACACCTCCCCCAAAGTGTGTTCTCAAATAGAGACCAGGTTCTTCTCAAGCACTCATGGAGCAAACTTTGGGTCCTTATTGCTGGTGGGAAATTGCTCACTGCTGCCATGTGGGGCACAGAGGTCCTCAGAATTCACTCACGTTGAGTATTAAGACCCCTTGTGACCATGAAGTTCAACTCCAGAGTATAAACGGTTCCCACCAGGGCTGTTCATCACAGCCTTGGTTCCACTGGAGAGAGCTGGAGAGAAAGCAGAGGCCAAGATGGCTGCCACACAGCTGGGAGCCAGCACGCAGGTTGAACGCCAGGGCCGCACGTATAGCCATGGATAGATCCTAAAACCCTAGTGGTGGCACAAATAGGAAAATGACGCATAAAATCAATACCCGTTTCATAAATTAAAAATGCATGCACACAAACCAGCAACACTTATTTTTCAAGGATGCAAACAAACAGAAAATGGCACTTGGAATACGAGAGGGAAAAGAGAGCAGAGTATAATAATGAAAAGACATAAATACAGACCCTCATACATTCAAGAGAAGGGCCCTGCACAGACCAAGAAGATAATATGCAGGGACTAAGCCACATGATTAGCTCACTTCTCAGTCAGAAAAATTACAAAATGGGCAGGGCATAGTGCGTACTCTGCTCAGCCCTGTCAGAGCTCAGAGTGACCCCAGAATTGGGGCAGGATCAACCCATAAAGCCTGAGAGCATTCCATCTGCCTCCACTAGCATTTGGAAGCATTCTGGTCACACTATGAAGTGAGATAGACAGATAATACACAGGAGATAGAAGATGGAAGATAGATAGACAGAGTTGAAGATTTTGAACCTTGCTTGCAAGTTAGTTGAACATATTTTAATTCCCAGAAGGACAACAATAATGAGCATAGGTTTTATTTCTACTTTTAAGATGTTTTTAGAATCTCTGGTGAAATGCAGAAATGCAAGGAAATTTTTGTTACTGTTGAGATTGCAGAAAGTTGGGAAAGAACATTTCCAAAAATAAAAGATGTAGGAATTGAGGATATGAACTGAGCTCAGAAAGACCACAAGCCTACAAGAAACACAATAAATCCACATAGCCTCCTACAGTCATCAAACCTTGTTGGTGAGCCAGGAGGTCAGTATGAAAAGGTCTCAGCTTTGAATTCAGATGAGCCTGGTTTTGAATCCAGTCCCTCTCTATTACTTACTGGCTGGGGGGTTGTCTTGGAGCCTGCAGTTCATCATCTACAAAATGAGGACTGTACCCACCTAAGAGCAGTGTTCACGTGAAGGCTACTTAAGAAGTCTTGGAAACAGATCAGTCCATGCAGGGGCCGTGGGCACTGGAGAGACAGAGGAGCCACAGTCCCAGGCAGAGTCACAGTGACTGGGAACATCCAGCAGAGCCTGGGCATCATCTCAGGGGTCTTCTTTAAAATGTGGTGTCTGGGGCCAGCGGGGCCAGCTCAGAACCCTTGCGTGGCTTTAAGATGCTAAGGAAAGGACGGGCTGGGTGCCCAGGGGTGTGCACCAAAGGTGCCCCCTCATTTCCCCATTTGAACTACCCACTGGAAAAGACTCTGATGCTGGGAGGGATTGGGGGCAGGAGGAGAAGGGGACGACAGAGGATGAGATGGCTGGATGGCATCACTGACTCAATGGATGTGAGTCTGAGTGAACTCCGAGAGATGGTAATGAACAAACAGGGAGGCCTGGCATGCTGCAATTTATGGGTTCGCAAAGAGTCGAACATGACTGAGCGACTGAACTGAACTGAACTGAACTGATCCTTCCTCTTCCTGCCTCACCAGAGAAGAGCACCACCTGTTTTAGGACAATTTCTTCAGAAGTTTAAACAATGGCTTTTTAAAGCCAGTACCATGGAGCTCAGGGCACAATTGTACTCGGTTTCAATTAAAGGTATTTTTCCTCTCCAGTTAGACTATAAGTCCTGTGAGGATCATGGTTGTCACACACACACACACACAACACTCACACACACACATATAAACACACATAGAAGTATACACATATGCTAAACACAGAAGTATGTACATATTCACATGTACATACATATATGCAATATATGCACACACATGCACTTGGACATTCATACATACACATGAGAATAATCTGCATGTACACACATGGTTGTTATTGCGTCTGTCTCTATTATTCACAGAACTACCCCATAGGTGGGCACACAGCAGCCCTGGGAAATAACTGACCCCTCTGCGTCCACTCTCTCTCTCTATGGAGCCCGTTCACTCATTCTGGGGGAACTTGAAACCTGTTACACATCCACAGGCATACATGTATAATACACACACAGGTGCTCAGGGAGGGGTGGGCAGCTCACGGAATCTTGCCTCCAAAACTTCCTGCCTGTAGCCTCCCCCAACAGACCACCTCACCCTAAGCATGTCATCATTTTATGGGTAATAACTTCAAACCTCTACAATTGTCCTTGGCTGCCATCCTTTCCCTACAGAGCCGCCACAGTGAAGATGCAAATCATGTAATGGTCTCAAGTGAGGCAAGTAGATGGGAGACCAGTGACTCTCAAACTCAAGCACGCATCAGAACCACTGAGAAAGCGTGTCCAGCATGCCCAGAGTTTCTGATTCAGTAGGTCTGGCGAAGGGCCTGTGAGTTTGCATATCTAACAAGTGCCCAGATGATGTTGATGCTGTTGGTCTAGGGACCACACTTTGGGAACCACTGGTGTAGACTTAGAAACAGGATGCTCTCAGCAATCATCCCTTACTCTTTGTTTGCATACTCCAATACATCCCCATTTGCAAACCCTTGTGCCTTAAAGAATCATCTATGGTGCTTATCAAAACCTAGATCCCTGGGCCTCAGCTCCAGGATTTTGATTTAGTAGATTGGGGTAGATGCCGGGAGCCAGCGTGAGGAATCCCACCCGTGACAAGGTCATGCGGCAGAGATCTGATGGACAAGGCGAATCAGGCCTCAGGTTTTCCCCCTGGTATTTCCTGAGCATGTACCCCAAAACCCAGAATCTGTCTATTTTTCCACTCTTCTGACACTCTCTGGAAAAAAGCTATTTCAGGGCTTCAGTCCCCTGCAAAAGAATGTCTCGGCTTAAAACCCCCTCTGATAACTCTCTAGCTTGCCTAACAGGTTCCCCCGGACTTTTTACAGCTTGTGAATTGTTTACAGTCTCCCAACCGCGAGAGGCACAGGAAGCTTAAAGCATCCTAGAAATGCAGGGGCTTCCCAGGTGTCAAGATCATTAGAATAAAACAGATTAAGCGTTTCATTGTTGAGCCAATACTTGCTGCCAAACTTTCATATCTTTTATTTGTTGATATAGTTGGTATATAGAAAAAACAAGTAGCAACATTAGATCTTTAAGTACCTTCTTTGTTATAACCCACTGTGCCTTTGTTCTATAGAGATGTAACTTTAGTGCTTTAAAGAGATGCAGATTAAAGAAAAACACTTCAGGGGAAACGAGATTAACATTCATTAAGGAAGAGAGCGAAAAAGTGTTAGCAAGCCTCTTGGCCAGAAGATGATGTAAATCACCTAAGACTTGTGTATACAATTAGGTATGCAGAGAAAAGCCTGGTCTTGATAAGAGTCTGGGCTGCTAACGCTGCATAATTTTGTATTACCCATTGATCTCTATGTACAATCAAAAAGGTATAAAAGGCCTTTCTAGACAATAAAGGCCGGGCAAGTCATTGGAAGGACTGGTTTTCCCCGTGTCTCCTCTTTACTCTAATTTCAGGCTGAATTCCCATCTGGGGCGTGGACGCTTGCCATGTCTACTTACTTGCCCTGGCTGTTAAGATCCGTAAGAGAGAGAGCCCAAGGCTGGGCACTCTCCAATATTCAAACGGGTTCCAGCGGCCTAACGTAGATGGTGCAAGTTCCTTGTCTGGAACTTTATTGGCTTTCCACATAAACCAAGTTATTCAGCCTCTTTTCTCCACTTAATTTTCATACTACACTATTTCTTCCTAATCTAATCTTATATTAATAAATAAATAAGTTTTTCCTCGCCTACTCCGTCTCCCCTTCTGGGATTTTCCAGGCAGGCAACAGTACTGGAGTGGGGTGCCATTGCCTTCTCCGGAAATCACTGCTATCAGTGTTTAATCCGGGATGCCCAGCCACTCCCCCAGACCAAGTAAGTCAGCAGTGGGTCTGGGAACAGGTATTTCTCATAGCTCCTGGTGTGGTTCCAATGGGCAGCCCAAGTTGAAGACAGCTGGGTGTCCATTTCCTGGGCTCTATTTTTCTGACTCCCAGGAGAGTCACTCCACTCCGAGGCCCTGCTGCCCTCAGTCCCCCAGTGGATTCTGATGAGGGACAGTGGGCCTGATTCAGCTACAATGAAAAGCCTGTGGTGCCTGGAGGCAGGACAGGCATGTACAGAAGGCACAGAGGATCCTTGAAAAGGTTTGCCTCATTCTCAGGGTTCTTGGGTCCCAGCCCTGTGCCCCCAGGGAGACTAGATAAAGAAAAATGAAACCACTTAACAGGAAATAACTGGCAGACAAGCAAGGTTTTGCACTGGCCTCGGAAGCCTGCCCAGTGGGCGGCCTTGGCCCTGGGGAGGAGGCGTGAGGAAGCAGATGGTGGCCAGCACCTCCGCCCCCGCTGCCCTGGGCCCAGAGCCCGTCTCCCTGGCTCCGTGGGCACAGGCAGCGCTGGTCCGGCCAAGAAGAGTGACGAGAGGTGAGGAGCTGCAGGGGTGCCGCACCAGCAGGTACAGGATGAGGTCGAAGGCTGTCGGGTGCGGGGTGGCCAGGGTGTGGAGGGCTGGGAGGGCACTGATGGTTGCAGCTGCTGCCGCAGGTGGACAAAATAATGGGCAGGAAAGGAAGCTTTATCAAGACCCTCTGGAAAAAAGCTATTTCAGGGCTTCAGTCCCCTGCAAAAGAATGTCTCGGCTTAAAACCCCCTCTGATAACTCTCTAGCTTGCCTAACAGGTTCCCCCGGACTTTTTACAGCTTGTGAATTGTTTACAGTCTCCCAACCGCGAGAGGCACAGGAAGCTTAAAGCATCCTAGAAATGCAGGGGCTTCCCAGGTGTCAAGATCATTAGAATAAAACAGATTAAGCGTTTCATTGTTGAGCCAATACTTGCTGCCAAACTTTCATATCTTTTATTTGTTGATATAGTTGGTATATAGAAAAAACAAGTAGCAACATTAGATCTTTAAGTACCTTCTTTGTTATAACCCACTGTGCCTTTGTTCTATAGAGATGTAACTTTAGTGCTTTAAAGAGATGCAGATTAAAGAAAAACACTTCAGGGGAAACGAGATTAACATTCATTAAGGAAGAGAGCGAAAAAGTGTTAGCAAGCCTCTTGGCCAGAAGATGATGTAAATCACCTAAGACTTGTGTATACAATTAGGTATGCAGAGAAAAGCCTGGTCTTGATAAGAGTCTGGGCTGCTAACGCTGCATAATTTTGTATTACCCATTGATCTCTATGTACAATCAAAAAGGTATAAAAGGCCTTTCTAGACAATAAAGGCCGGGCAAGTCATTGGAAGGACTGGTTTTCCCCGTGTCTCCTCTTTACTCTAATTTCAGGCTGAATTCCCATCTGGGGCGTGGACGCTTGCCATGTCTACTTACTTGCCCTGGCTGTTAAGATCCGTAAGAGAGAGAGCCCAAGGCTGGGCACTCTCCAATATTCAAACGGGTTCCAGCGGCCTAACGTAGATGGTGCAAGTTCCTTGTCTGGAACTTTATTGGCTTTCCACATAAACCAAGTTATTCAGCCTCTTTTCTCCACTTAATTTTCATACTACACTATTTCTTCCTAATCTAATCTTATATTAATAAATAAATAAGTTTTTCCTCGCCTACTCCGTCTCCCCTTCTGGGATTTTCCAGGCAGGCAACAGTACTGGAGTGGGGTGCCATTGCCTTCTCCGGAAATCACTGCTATCAGTGTTTAATCCGGGATGCCCAGCCACTCCCCCAGACCAAGTAAGTCAGCAGTGGGTCTGGGAACAGGTATTTCTCATAGCTCCTGGTGTGGTTCCAATGGGCAGCCCAAGTTGAAGACAGCTGGGTGTCCATTTCCTGGGCTCTATTTTTCTGACTCCCAGGAGAGTCACTCCACTCCGAGGCCCTGCTGCCCTCAGTCCCCCAGTGGATTCTGATGAGGGACAGTGGGCCTGATTCAGCTACAATGAAAAGCCTGTGGTGCCTGGAGGCAGGACAGGCATGTACAGAAGGCACAGAGGATCCTTGAAAAGGTTTGCCTCATTCTCAGGGTTCTTGGGTCCCAGCCCTGTGCCCCCAGGGAGACTAGATAAAGAAAAATGAAACCACTTAACAGGAAATAACTGGCAGACAAGCAAGGTTTTGCACTGGCCTCGGAAGCCTGCCCAGTGGGCGGCCTTGGCCCTGGGGAGGAGGCGTGAGGAAGCGGATGGTGGCCAGCACCTCCGCCCCCGCTGCCCTGGGCCCAGAGCCCGTCTCCCTGGCTCCGTGGGCACAGGCAGCACTGGTCCGGCCAAGAAGAGTGACGAGAGGTGAGGAGCTGCAGGGGTGCCGCACCAGCAGGTACAGGATGAGGTGGAAGGCTGTCGGGTGCGGGGTGGCCAGGGTGTGGAGGGCTGGGAGGGCACTGATGGTTGCAGCTGCTGCCGCAGGTGGACAAAATAATGGGCAGGAAAGGAAGCTTTATCAAGACCCGCGTGCAGGAAGTCCCGACCGGGCAGACGCCTGATATAAGAAATAAAGAAGACGGAGAAAAGCCCAACACAGAGAAATGCAGGGAGCATGTGCAGAGGAGCCAGGTGGCCCTCTAACTCAGCTCAGTTCAGTCACTCAGTCGTGTCCGATCTGCGACCCCATGGACTGCAGTGCGCCAGGCCTCCCTGTCCAACAGCAACTCCTGGAGTTTACTCAAACTCACGTCCATTGAGTCGGTGAGACAAACAGCAGGTGGGTTTTGGTGCTGAGGCGAGGTTCCACCCTTCATGGCAGAGCCAGGAATGGGATGGGGACGGGGTGGTTCTCACTCCTGTCCCCACTACTTGCTGGCCCACCAGAATGCTAGAGAGAGACTGTCCCCTATGGTTTGGCCTCAGCAGACGTGATAAGGAGAGTCATGGGGGCAGGAAGAGAGCAAATCAGAGAGCAGAGCAGTTTTTTCTTCAAGTTTAATGAGATACAAGTGACCTGCCGCTCTGTGTAAGTTTAAGGGGTGCAGCGTAATGACCTGGCATGCACACTTCATGAAATGATGATCATAAGCTTAGTGAACATCCATCATCTAAATACAACATTAAAGAAATATAAAAAATAAAATGTTTTCCTCATGATGAGAACTTGGAGAATTTGCTCCCTTAACTTTCATATATAGTGTACAGCAGTGTTAATTATATTGTGTTGTACATCACATCCCTAGTACTTATTTATCTTATAATTGGGAGTTTGTACCTTTTAACCACTTTCATCCAGCCACCCACCTGCTCCCCATCTCTGGCAACCACAAATCTGGTCTCTCTTTCTATGACTGTTTGTTTGTTTTTGAAGTATAAGTGCCCTATAACACTATTATTTCCTGGTACACAGCACAGTGATTTGATGTTTCCATACATTTCAAAATGATTGCAAGCCTAGTTACCAGGGCAGCAGAGCATTTAAAAACACCAATGGCCACAGGCTACAGTCCAGAGCAGCTCCATCAGAACCTCTAAGTTGGGCCAAGGAAGGAGCAGTTTTCATAGTGTTTCGCAGAGTTGGACACGACTGAAGCAACTTAGCATCATGTGGGAGGAACCAAGGCAGCATTATTTTGTCAGGGGACAGTTGTCCTGGCTCTGGGGTCCAATTCTTAACCTCAGAACCTAGACATATTTTAGCTGTGTTCCTGGCCCCGCCAAAGACTTGTTCAGCTCATCTGATGGTTCTTTTGTTTTTAAACTCCCCAAGAGACATGGGTGCTCAACCAGTCTGGCACAGGGCAGGCAGAGAGCAGAGAAAGCAGGGGAAAAGATTGCTGTGAAGATCAGGAGGGCAGGACAGAGAGCCTGGGGCGGGGGTCCGAGTGTCCACCTCCATCCCTGAGCCTGAGCATCCCGTTCCCCTGGGACCACAGCTTGGCTCATTTGCCTTGGTCCCAGGTTCTCAACAGAAACAGGCTCCAAGGCCCCCATGGTTAGGCACCAGGATTCACATGCCCCAGAGCACCCACCCTCTTCCCCAGGAGCAGTGAGAGAGGGTTATACTCAGGTAGACTCAGACACAGTTCTACTCAAGTAAATCTTCTAAGCCATGTTGAGAAAAATAGGACATTGCCTCCTCTATTTTCTTCTTCCCCCAGTCCTCTTACACAGACCACCTTATCCCCTGACAGGCAAGTCATTTGCAAGTTAAAGTGATGTACGTCTTTCTCATTTCTGGTCTGAGACTGGCCTCTTGGGCATGGCCCTATGCAGTCACGTGGGCTACCAACTTGGTTTAATGCTATTCTATCACCATCTCAAAAGTCTTAATTTTTGGCTAAGTAGACCCACATTTACATTTTGCCCTGGACCTGTGAATTATGTAGCCAGTTCTGCACTGGGCTCTTGCCAGAGGCTGAGCTCTCTCCCATGGCAACACCTTCAAAACTTCCCTCTGCTTTCCAAACTCCTTCCTCATTAGTGGCAGCCTGAGACAGCCACATGATTCTCCAACATCCACCAAGGGACCGCAGAGAGAGAAAGGCAAGCACCCAAGGAAGAGGGATATGCAGAGAGAGGTGGCACTTGCCACTCTGAAGGCCAGGAAACCCAGCAAATGTCCCTGGGTCTCCCAACTACAGTCAAGGCAAAACTCAGGAGACCCTACTCATGGTCAAGAAGCAAAACCCTTCACAGTAGAAAGGAGAAAAGAGCAGCCAACCTTCCCCCTACCAGTCTCACCCGCCTGGTATAGAGACGTTTAGCGGGACTTCACCTGAACACGGGTACATATGAGCAGAGAGCACCTCCATGATTTGGCCTCCTGTGCACCTATCACACCATGACTTTTTCACTAAACCATCTTCTCCATATGCTAAAAGCTCTCTGAGGGCCAGATCATGCATCTCTCAGGCCCCCCCAACTCCAGGTCCTGGCAGTGCTGTGTTTGGTAAATAATTTACCAACAAACCAACCCCTACTTTAGCAAATAATTCCAGAAGATGTGTCCTTAAACAAGGCAGTGTTGGTTTGAAAGCAGATCCTGGGGCCCCATCGTCAGAGACTGGAACTCAACAGGTAAAGAGGACCAGGAAACTACATTTCTACAAGCATCACCCAGTGACTTGAGAAGGATCCTCCAGAGTATATGAAGGACTGAGGGAGGGGCATAGGAGAGGGGGCTCTGGGTCAGGTGAGAGCAGGGTTCACATAGAGGCCCAGGACAAAGCTACAGCAGAGGGTACTCGTGGTGGCCTGAGCCACTGCAGTTTATAGGTTCCCATGTGGTGCTGATGCTGCTGGTCTTCAGGCCAGACTAGAATGGAGACAGGTTGCATAGTCCCCAGACCAGCCACATCAGAATCACCTAGGAACATGTTAGGGATACAAATTCCCAGGCACTGCCCCCGATCTATTGAGTCAGAGACTCTGGGGGTGGGAACCAGCAATCCAGGTGATTCTGATGCAGGTGGAGTTTGAGAACTTGTAAGCTGAGCATGGAATTGTCTCGTCAATCACAGAAGTACTGATGTTAAGTCCTATTAGGTGCCTAAATCTGTGCTAAATAATGTGATAGGAACAAAGACCCTGTAACCTCTCCTGGCTTCAAGAAGCCTAGAATTTATAGCTACTGTGTACTGGGGGTGCAGGAGGTGGTGTGATAATGGCAGAGCTTACCAAAAAATGCCGTTTTGTGCTTTTCTACCAGTACCACCCAAGGGGTGTGATTCAGAAGATCTGGATAATTAGGATAGAGCCACAGCTTTTTCTGACGCTTATTCCATGATTCAGTACCACACTTTGACAGGGATTTTCAAGGTGAGAGACCACTAAGACTAGAAAATTCACTGGAAAGTAGGCCAGCACCAAATAGTGGGATGTTGGCCCTTGTGTGCTCTGTGTGGCTTTGGAAAGGGAAGAGGTTTCCAAAGGCCTTGCAAGCTAAGCAAAATACTTCAGATTCGATGCAAGGTCAGGGAGTAGGATCAGGTGAGACAGACGTGGCATAAGGCACTTTAAGTTAAATCTCATAGTTCTTATAGGGTTGATCATCTTATTCCCATTTTACAGATCAAATACCCAAGAATCTAATAAGTTAAAAGTTGTATTCTCAACTACCCAGCTCATAAGTCTCTTAGCCAGAATTCACACCCAAACTTTCATGGTTGCCCTTGGAGTCTCTTGAGCAAGGATGGAACTTGAGGACAGTGAGAGAATGTTTGTTAAGTCAGGCATGATTGACTGGAGACCGATAAAAGTAACCGGCCTGGACTAGGGACTCTGGCCAAGGAAATTAAACAAAGGAGGCTTTGAGCTATTGAACACCAGTAAGTGGCATGGAGATCTGTGGGGGGACAGTCATGACAACTGAAGGAAACCACACTGGTGTAACCAAAGCATTGGACGTGGAGTCCAAAGACCTCAGCCTAAGTTCCATTTCTTTCTGTGACCTGGAACAAGGCATTTCCTGTCCTTGAACCTGTTTTCTCACTGATAAAATGGAGATGTTAATCCCCACCCTGCCTTCCTTGGATGATCACACATATTAAAAGTTCCAGAAAGAATAAAGTAAGATACTGCTAATACTCTCAGCTAAGCTACCGTGAATGTCATTGGGCACATTATTAGACTTAGTTCAAACAGAATGTTTTCCCAGTCTTTTCTCCAGGAACATTTTGTTTTTTAAGCTTTTATTTTATATTGGAATATAGTTGGCTTACAATGTTGGGTTAGTTTCAGGTGTACAGCAAAATGATTCCATTATACATATACATACATCTATTCATTTGCAAATTCTTTTCCCATTTATGTTATTATATGATATTGAGTAGACTTCCCTGTGGTATATAGTAGGTTCTCATTCATTATTTGCTGTATATATGGGAAGCCCATTGTATGTATATAGGGCTTCCCAGGTAACTGAGTGGTAAAGAATCTGCCTGCCAATGCAGGAGATGCAGGTTTGATCCCTAGGTTGGGAGGATCCCCTGGAGAAGGGAATGGCAACCCACTCCAACATAATAGTGTATATACGTCAATCCCAGACTCCTGATTTATCTGTCTCCCTCATGCTTTCCCTTTGATAATCATAAATTTCTTTTCTAAGTCTGTGAGTCTATTCTAGTTTTGTAAATAAGTTCATTTGAATCATTTAGATTCTGCATATAAATGATATCATATGATATCTGTCCTTCTCTGATTTACTTCACTTAATATGGAAGGAAAGTTATGTCCAACCTAGATAGCATTTTCAAAAGCAGAGACATTACTTTGCCGACTAAGGTCCGTCTAGTCAAGGCTATGGTTTTTCCTGTGGTCATGTATGGATGTGAGAGTTGGACTGTGAAGAAGGCTGAGCGTGTGCTGCGATTCATGGGGTTGCAAAGAGTCAGACACGACTGAGCGACTGAAATGAACTGAACTGAACTGAATATGATGATCTCCAGGCCCATCAGTGTTGCTGCAAATGACTTATTTCATTCTTTTTATAGCTGAGTAATATTCCTGTGCATGTATCGATCACATTTTCTTTATCCATTGATCTGTTGATGGACATTTAGGTTGATTTCATATCTTGGCTATTGCAAATAGGGCTACAGTGAACATTGGGGTGAATGTATCCCTTTGAACCATGATTTTCCGCAGATATACACCCAGGAGTAGGATTGCTGAATCATATGGTAGTTCTATTTTTAGTTTTTTAAGGAACCTCCGTACTGTTCTCCATAGTGGCTATACCAGTTTACATTCCCACCAACAGTGTAGGAGGGTTCCTTTTTCTTCACATTCTCTCCAGCATATATTGTTTGTAGATTGTTTGATGAAGGCCATTCTGACTGGTGTGAGGTGATACCTCATTGTAGTTTTGATTTGCATTTCTCTAATGATCCCCTGGAGAAAGGAATGACTACCCCTCTCTAGTATTCTTGCCTGGAGAATTCCATGGACAGATGAGCCAGGCGGGCTACAGTACATGGGGTCGCAAAGAATCAGACATGATTGAGCAACTAACACTTTTTTACTTTTCAATAATTAGCAATGTTGAGCACTTTTTCATGTGACTCTTGGCCATATGTACATCTTCATTGAATAAATGTCTAGTTAGGCCTTCTGCCCATTTTTTGATTGGGTTGTTTGCTTGTTTCTATGTTGAGCCATCAGTTGTTAAACAAATTTTGGAGATTAATCCCCTGTCAGTCACATAGTTTGCAAATATTTTCTCCCATTCTGTGGGTTGTCTTTCCGTCTCATTTATGATTTCCTCTGCTGTGCAAAAGTTTTTGGGTTTAATTAGATCCCATTTATTTTTATTGCCATTACTCTAGGAGATGCATTGAAAAAGATATTGATGTGATTTATATCAAAGAGTGTTCCACCTATGTTTTTTTAAGAGTTTTATAGTATTCAGTCTTACGTATAGGTTTTTAATCCACTTTGAGTTTACTTTTGTCTGTGGTATTAAAGAATGTTATGAGTTCATTCTTTTATATGTAGCTGTCCAGTTTTCCCAGCACCACTGATTGAAGAGACTGTCTTTTCTCTATCGTGTATTCTTGTCTTCTTTACCATAGATTAATTGATCATAGGTGTGTCGGTTTATTTCTGGGTTTTCTTTCCTGTTCCATTGACCTATATTTCTCTTTTTGTGCCAGTACCATAACGTTTTGATGACTGTAGCTTTGTAGTACACTCTGAAGCCGGGGAGCCTGATTCCTCCAGCTCTGTTTTTCTTTCTCAGGATTACTTTGGCTATTTGGGGTTTTTTCTGTTTCCATACAAATTGTAAAATTTTTGTTCTAATTCTGTAAAAAAAAAAAAATGCCTATAGTAATTTGATAGGGATTGCAATGACTCTGTAGAGTGCTTTGGGTGATATAGTCATTTTAACAGTACCAATTCTTCCAGTCCAAGGACATGGTATATCTTTCCATCTGTCTGGGTTGTCTTCAGTTTTTTTCATCAGCATCTTATAGTTTTCAGAGTATAGGTCTTCTGCTTCCTTAGGTAGGTTTTTTCCTAGGTGTTTTATTCATTTTGATGCAGTAGTAAATGGAATTAGTTTCATCAATTTCTCTTTCTGATCTTTCACTGTTAATGTGTAGAAATGCAAGAGATTTCTGTGTACTAATTTTGTATCCTGCAACCTCACTAAATTCATTGACAAGCTCTAGTAGTTTTCTAGTAGCATCTTTAGGATTTTCTGGGCATAGTATTATGCCATCTGCAAACAGTGACAGTTTTACTACTTTTTCAACTTGGATTCCTTTTATTTCTCTGATTGCCATGGCTAGGACTTCCAAAACCATGCTGAATAAAAGTGGTAAGAGTGGACATCCTTCTCTTATTCCTGATCTAAAAGGAAATGTGTTTAGTATTTCACAGTTGAGTATGATGTTAGCTGTAGCTTTGTATATATGGCCTTTCTTATGTTTCACCCTCTTTCTGGAGAATTTGTGTCATAAATGGATATTGAATTTTGTCAAAAGTTTTTTCTCTGTCTATTGAAATCATTATATGGTTTTTATTCTTCAATTTGTTAATGTGGTATATCACATTGATGGATTTGCAGATATTGAAGTATCCTTGCAACCTTGGGATAAATCCCACGTGATAATGGTGTCAGTTCAGTTTAGTTCAGTTCAGTCACTCAGTTGTGTCCAACTCTGCGACCTCATGAATCACAGCATGCCAGGCCTCCCTGTCCATCACCATCTCCTGGAGTTCACTCAAACTCACGTCCATCAAGTCGGTGATAATGGTATACAACCCTTTTAATGTATTGTTGGACTCAGTTTGCTAGTATCTTGTTGAGAATTTTTGCACCTATGTTTATCAGTAATATTGGCCTGTAAATTTCTTTTTCTGTGATATCTTTTTTCTAGTTTTGATATCTGGGTGATGGTGGCCTCATAGCATGAGTTTGGGAGTGTTCCTTTCTCTGCAATTTTTTGAAAGCATTTCAGAATAAGTATTAACTCTCCTCTAAATGCTTGATAGGATTCACCTGTGCAGCCATCTGGTCCTGGACTTTTGTTTGTCAGAAGTTCCTTTATCATCATTTCAGTTTCAGTATTTGGGATAGGCCTGTTTATATTTTCTATATCTTTCTGGTTCAGTCTTGTACCTTCTAAGAATGTGTCCATTTCTTCTAGGTTGTCCATTTTATTGCCATATAATTGCTTGTAGTAATCCTTTGTATTTCTATGGTGTCCACTATAACTTCTCCTTTTTCATTTTTAATTCTATTAATGTGAGCTCTCTCCCTTTTCTTCTTGATGAGTTTGGCTAAAGTTTTACCCACTTTGTTTATCTTTACAAAGAGTGTGTGTGCATGCTCACTCAGTCATGTCTGGCTCTTTGTGACCCTGTGGACCATAGCCCACCAGGCTCCTCTGTCCATGGGATTCTCCAGCGAAGAATACTAAAGTGGGCTGCCATTTCCTCCTCTGGGGAATCTTCTTGACCCAGGGATCAAACTTGTGTCTCTTTCACCTCCTGCATTGGCAGGCGGATTCTTTAGTCCAGAGCCACCTGGGAAGCCCCATCTTTTCAAAAAACCAGCTTTTATTTTCATTTATCTTTTCAATTTTTTCATCTCTATTTCATTTATTTCTGTCTCATCTTTATTACTTTCCTTCTACTAACTTTGGGTTTTGTTTTTTCTCTAGCTGCTTTAGCTGTAAGTTTAGATTGTTTATTTGAGATATTTTTTGTTTCTTGATGTAAGTTTGCATTGCTATAAACTTCCTTCTTAGAACTGCTTTTGCTGCATCTCACGTTTTGGATCATCGTGCTTTTGTTTTCTTTTGTCTCTAGTTTTGTTTGGTTTTTTATTTTCTCTTTGATTTCTTCAGTGACCCATTGGTTTTTTAGTAGCATATTGTTTAGCTTCCATGTGTTTGTGTTTTTTATAGTTTTTTCTTATAGTTGATTTCTAATCTCATAGCATTGTAGTTGGAAAGGATGCTTGATATGATTTCAATGTTCTTAAAGTTGCCAAGGCTCACTTTGTGGCCCAGTATGTGATCAGTCCTGGAGAAGATTTCATCTGCATTTGAAAAAAAAAAATGTTTATTCTGCTGCTTTGGGATGGGATTCTGTATAAATATCAGTTAAGTCCATTGATCTCAATGTGTCATGTAAGGCCTGTGTTTCCTAACTGATTTTCTGTCTGTTTGACCTGTCCATTGAGGAAAGTGGGGTGTTAAATTCCCCCACTATTATTATATTACTGTCAATTTCTCCTTTTATGACTGTTACTATTTGCCTATGTTGGGTGCATATATATTTACAATCTCTATATCTTATTCTTAGATTGACCCCTTGATCATTATGTAGTGTCCTTCTTTTTGCATTGCTATAAACTTCCTTCTTAGAACTGCTTTTGCTGCATCTCACGTTTTGGATCATCGTGCTTTTGTTTTCTTTTGTCTCTAGTTTTGTTTGGTTTTTTATTTTCTCTTTGATTTCTTCAGTGACCCATTGGTTTTTTAGTAGCATATTGTTTAGCTTCCATGTGTTTGTGTTTTTTATAGTTTTTTCTTATAGTTGATTTCTAATCTCATAGCATTGTAGTTGGAAAGGATGCTTGATATGATTTCAATGTTCTTAAAGTTGCCAAGGCTCACTTTGTGGCCCAGTATGTGATCAGTCCTGGAGAAGATTTCATCTGCATTTGAAAAAAAAAAATGTTTATTCTGCTGCTTTGGGATGGGATTCTGTATAAATATCAGTTAAGTCCATTGATCTCAATGTGTCATGTAAGGCCTGTGTTTCCTAACTGATTTTCTGTCTGTTTGACCTGTCCATTGAGGAAAGTGGGGTGTTAAATTCCCCCACTATTATTATATTACTGTCAATTTCTCCTTTTATGACTGTTACTACTTGCCTATGTTGGGTGCATATATATTTACAATCTCTATATCTTATTCTTAGATTGACCCCTTGATCATTATGTAGTGTCCTTCTTTGTCTCTTGTAACAATCTTTATTTTAAAGTTTATTTTGTCTGATATGAGTATTTGTACTCTAGTTTTCTTTTGATTTCTATTTGCATGGAACAAGTTTTTTCTATCCCCTCACTTTCAGTCTGTCTGTGTCACTAGATCTGAAGTAGATCTCTTATAGACAGCATATGTACATGTCTTATTTTTGTATCCATTCAATCAGTCTATGTCTTTTGATTGAAGCATTTAATTTGTTTATGTTTAAAGTAATTATTGATATGTATGTTCTTATTGCCATTTTGTTCACTATTTTGGATTTGTTTTTGCTGGTCTTTTTGCTCCTAGTCTTCTTTTGTTTTCTTCCCTTGTGATTTGATGACTAACTTTAGTGTTGTGTTTGGATCCTTTTTTCTTTGTGTGTATATGGGTGTCTGTTGTATATTTTTCATGTTTGGTTACCATGAGGTTTTGATACAGCAGTCTGTATGTAAACAAGATAGTTTGAAGTTGCTGTTCTTTTAATTTCAAATACATTTGCAGTATCCTGCATTTGTACTCTCCTCTTCTCATGATTGCTGATTTCATATTTGTGTAGATGAAGCCTTACCTTTATTGTATATTTGCCTTTATTGGTGGACTTTTTCATTCATAATTTTCATGTTTCTGCTTGTGGCCTTTTCCTTTCTGCCCAGAGAAGTTACTTTAGCATTTGTTGCAAAGCTGGTCTGCTGGTGCTGAGTTCTCTTAGCATTTGCTTGTCTATAAAGCTTTTGATTTCTACATCAAATCTGAATGAGAGACTTGCTAGGTAGCGTGTTCTTGGTTGTAGGTTCTTGTCTTTCACCACTTTAAATGTATTGCGCCCTTCACTCCTGCCTGCTAAGTTTCTGCTGAAAAATCAACTGATAACCTTATGGGAGTTCCCTTGTATGTTATTTATTGATATTCCCTTGTTAAAAATATTTTCTCTGTGTCTTTAATTTTTGTCAGTTTGATTATTATGTGTCCCAGAACGTTCCTCCTTGAGTTTATCCTGCCTGGGATTCTCTTTGTTTCCTGGACTTGGGTAACTGTTTTCTTTCCCATGTTAGGGAAGTTTTCAGCTATTGCCTTTTCAAATATCCCCTGAGGTCCTTTCTCTCTCTCTTCTCCTTCTGAGACTTCTGTAATGCAAATGTTGACCATTTAATAACCAACAGACTATCTCTTCGACTATCATTTCTTTTCATTCTTGATTCTGTTCCACTGCAGTGATTTCCACCATTCTGTCTTTCAGCTCACTTATTCATTCTTCTGCATCATTTATTCTGCCATTGATTTCTTCTAGTGCATTTTTATGCGTTGGAAAAGGAAATGGCAACCCACTCCAGTGTTCTTGCCTGGAGAATCCCAGGGACAAGGGAGCCTGGTGGGCTGCCATCTCTGGGGTCGCACAGAGTCAGACACGACTGAAGCGACTTAGCAGCAGCAGCAGCAGCAGTGCATTTTTGCATTTCACTTATTGCATTGCTTATCTCTGCTTGCTTGTTCTGTGGATCTTCTAGCTGTAACTCTAGCTTCTAGCTCTAGTTAAACATTCTGATCTGTGCCTCCATTCTTCTTCTGAAATCTTGGATCATCCTTACTATCATTTCTCTGAATTCTTTTTCAGGTCAATTGCATATCTCCACTTCACTTAATTGTTTTTCTGGGGTTTTATTTTGTTCCTTCTAGAACAGATTCCTCTGCCATCTCCCTTTATCTAGCTTTCTGAAATTGCAGTTTCTGTTCTGTGGACTGCAATTGTAATTCTTTTTCTTCTGCTGTCTGATCCTTGGTGGATGAGTCTGGTCTGTGAGAGTTTTCCAGGCTTCCTGGTGGGAGGGACTGGTCCTTCACACTGGTGGATGGAGCTGAGTCCTATCCCTCTGGTGGGCAGGGTCATGTCAAGAGATGTGTTTAGTGGACAGCTGTGGGGTCAGGGATACTGATTGATGGGACTGTGTTCCTGCCCTGTTGGCTGTTTGGCCTAAGGCAGCCCACACTGGAGCATATATAGGCTGTTGGGTGGGGCCAGGTCTTGGCGAGAAGATGGCAGCCTCCAGGAGGGCCCATGACAATGAGCACTTCCTAGAACCACTGCCAACAGTGTCTTTGTCCCCAGGGTGAGCCACAGCCACCCCCGCCTCCACAGTAGACCCTGCAGTACCAGCAGGAGGTCTGGCCCAGGCTTCTACGAGGTCACTGATTTTTCCCCTGATCCCTGGTATGCACAAGACCTTGTGCACACTCTCTAAGAGTGGGATTTCTGTTCCCCCAATCCTATGAAATTCCTAGGATCAAACCCAACTGGCCTTCAAAGCCAGATACTCCCCGGCCTTCTCTTCTCAATGCCAGACCCCCAAGCTGGGAAACCTGATGTGGGGCTCAGAACTTACACTCCTGTGGGAGAACCTCTGTGATATAATTATTTTCCTGTCTGTGCGTCACCCACCCAGGATGCGATCTTACTACAAATGCACCCCACTGCCGTCTCACTGCGGCCTCCTCTTTGCCTTTGGACATGGCACATGCTTTTTGGCAGCTTCCAGTGGGGTTTTTGTTTTGTTTGTCAGTGTTTCTTCAGCAGTTAGTTGTGATTTGGGTGTTTTCATGAGAGGTGAGCTCACATCCTTCTCCTCTACCATCTGGTCTCCACTACCCTTAGGAATGTGTATTTTTTAACTTTATGTCCTTTTTATCATTTTAGCTCGAGCAGGCAATAGGTCTTGTTAAAGGTGGTCAAGATAGACTAAACACTTAATTTGTTCTATTTCCAGGTTTTAAGGAATCTTCACACTGTTCTCCATAGTGGCTGTACTAGTTTGCATTCCCACCAACAGTGTAAGAGGGTTCCCTTTTCTCCACACCCTCTCTAGCATTTATTGCTTGTAGACTTTTGGATTGCAACAATTCTGACTGGTGTAAACACTTAATTGTTAAATAAATATTTGTTTTCATACATAATTCTCAAGAACTTTCCACTGCCTCTATGGAAGAAAAAACTTGTAAATTTATTATAACACTTTTATTAAGATACAATTTACATATCATCCAATTCACCCACTGAAGCATATAATATTCACAGAATTGTATAAAAAGCATCACCATCATCAATTTTGGAACATTTTCATCACCTGCGAAAGAAACTCTGTACTCGTTGGCAGTCACTCCACATTTCCCCCCAGTCTCTCCAAAGCCCTAGGTCAACATTAATCAGCTCTCTGTCGCTACAGATTTGCATATTCTGGACATTTCACATATATGGACATGTGACTTTTACTTGGCAGAAATAAGGCTTTCAAGATCATCACACTACAGCAGGAATTAGTATTTCCTCTCTTTTATGGCTGAATAGATTCCATGGTGTTCTTATACCACTTTTTGTTTATCCATTCATCAGTTAATGAATATTTGTGTTGTTACTACTTTTGGCTGTTATGAATTATGCCACTATAAATGTTCATGTACAAATTTTTTTGTGATTTAATTTCGTTTCAGTACATACATGGGAGAGGAATTACTTAGGTATATGGTAACTATTTGTTTAACGTTTTGGGGGGCTGTCAGACTGTTTTCTGAAATGGCTGGCTGCACCATTTTATGTTTTTACCAGCAGGAATGTATCAGAGTTCCAATTTCCTCCACTTCTCCACAGTTATATTATCTGTCTTTAATTATAGCTCTCCTAGTGGGTGTGAAGTGATATCCTATTGTGGTTTTGATTTGCATTTTCTTGATGATTAATGATGTTGAGCATTTTTTCATGTCCTTAATGGACATTTGTGTTATCTTCTTTGGAGATATATCTATTTATATCTTTTGCCCATTTTTAAAATTAGGTTGTCTTTTTATTATTGAGTTGTAAGTGTTCCTTATAGATTCTGAATACAAGTCCCTTATGAGATATATAACTGGCAAATATTTTTTACCATTCTGTGAGTTGTCCTTTCACTTTCTTGATGGTGTCCTTTGAAATCCAAAAGCTTTTAACTGTCATGAAGCCCAATTTATTTTTTCTTTTATTGCTTGTGCTTTCGGTGTCATATCTAAAAAATCATTGCCTAAGCCAAGGTCATTAACACACTTCTTTTAAGAATTTAACAGTTTTAGCTTTTATATTTAGGTCTCTTATCTATTTTGAGTTAATTTTTATATCTGGTATGAGGTAGAATTCTCAGTCTTTTACGTATGAATATTTAGTTAGCATCATTTATATAAGACTACTCTTTCCCACTTATTGGAGTTTTTTCCAGAACCCAGAAAAATCTTTAATTTACATTCTTATTATTCTAGGGTAGTATTTCAGAAGCTGGTCTATTGAGAACTTTAATAAACATGTTACAAAAAAAAAAAAACTGGAAAAAAAAGTCACATGACCCAACAAGTTCTAAGTATATTAAGCTGAATAAAATTAAGCATCTTTCCATACTGTAGTCTCAAAGACTTTAGTACCAGCATGTTTGATGGATCTCTTACTTTATCAGTTAAGGCTTTTTATGTGGGCACATATTAACTTCTCTAGAAGCATGTTTCCAAGAAACTCGAGTTTGGGATCCACTCTTTTAACAGACTTACTCATTTGAATGCTCTTAAAATGTTTTAACTTTCCTCTTTGAGAATTAAGCCACCAGTATGGCTGGAGGTTGTTTGCTTTTCATCTTTAGGGATTCCCGTGTAGCTCAGCTGGTAAAGAATCCACCTGCAATGCAGGAGACCCTAGTTCAGTTCCTGGGTCAGGAAGATCCTCTGGGGAAGGGAATGGCTACCCACTCCAGTATTCTGGTCTGGAGAATTCCATGGACTGTATAATCCATGGGGTTTCAAAGAGACACGACTGAGCAACTTTCACTTCATGTTTTCATCTTTAACCAGATGAGAGCAGAAATAAGTCAGTATCTGTGAGTTCCTCTGGATCACTTTGCTAACTGGTTCAGGATGCACAGTTTTGGTTTATAATGAAGCATCATTTTTTAAGGTAAATATTAAATAGCACTTTTTTTTTTTTGAGAGTGTGATCCAAGAACCATCTGCATCAGAATAACCTGGTTTTTAAGGGCAGATTGCTGGGGCCCTTTCAGACCTAATAATCAGAAACCCTCAAGCTGGAGCCCAGATGCTGCGCTGACAGGCTCTCTGTTGATTCCTGTTCACACCAAAGCTTAAGAACTGCGGCTCATCCTTGGATTAAGGGAGAGAGCAAAGTAGTCTGTAGCAAGATGGGTGAGGAGGGGGAAGGGGGGACAGACCCTGATAGGTAAGTGGGACCAGAATGACTCCTCCCTTCCTGTACTTCTTTCTTTCCCGTCCCCATTTCCACTGCCCCCTTTTGTGCCCTTTTTAGTGTGTGGGTGCGTGCATCCCGTGTATATATATGATCACTGGACTCAGGCACACTAAGTACTCCTTGGTTCGTGATACCTTTGTGTTGCCACCAGAGGGCGCCAGAGCACCTCCGAAAGCCACGCGAGCCCTCCCTCCTCACTCTTCTTTTCCACTACAGACTCTCCACCCAGGGTATAACATCCCAATCTCAGGCCTGTGCCCCAACTCACTGATTCCCAAAAGGACGTCAGATCACATGAGAGCGCACAGCTGTTTTTTAAAAACCTCTTATGAGTTGTGAAGCCCTGGGGAACTTGTCTAATCCTCCGAGCACGTTTCTAATCTTAACAAGGAAAAACATGAACCTGTGAGTGTAGTTCTTTTAACAGTCAAGTGAGATCGTTAAGGTAGTGCTCCTGGCTATTGCTTTTCTACCATAGGCAGTGATTTGCATTGCTTGAAATCCTGAAACCTTGAATTGCAAAAAAAAAAAAAAATTCTAAAAATTGTATTATCAACAAGTTATAAGCAAATCTAAGTTTCTTCTTGGCTGTCTTGCATGCCTATATTCAGAAGCCTCTCTGTCTCCTCGATAAGTTTTGGTCTGGACCTTATCATTTTGCATAAAGCACAGTTCATGACACCAACGGTGAGCAGAAGAATGCAGGTTAGCAAAGGGGAGCCTCCATTCCCACCAAGGGGCTCGGCTCCAGGCTCCACACTCTCTCTGTATCCTTCCCCAGACCTTGTTAGGTAGTAAAATACACGTGACAGCTAAGTGTTTTCCCTACCTAATTAATTGTGATAATTCACTCTGCGAAGGCAGTTATTGCAGTAGATACTTTAGTGAAGGAGGTGGTGGTGGAAGGAAAGAAGTAACTGAAGTTGCTCAGTCGTGTCCGACTCTTAGCGACCCCATGAACTGTAACCCACCAGGCTCCTCCGTCCATGGGATTTTCCAGGCAAGAGTACTGGAGTGGGGTGCCATTTTCTTCTCCAGGGGATCTTCCCGACCCAGGGATCAACCCCGTTCTCCCGCATTGCAGGCAGATGCTTAGTGGGGAAGGAAGTAGTGGAAATGGAGGTTGTGGTAAAGGTGATGGTGGAGGAAGGAGAGGTGATGGTGAGGCTGGTGGTTGTTGAGCTGCTGAGGTTGGTGATAGAGAGGGAAATGGAAGAAGAGAAGCCGCGGTGGGCTCTCCTACTCAGCATCCTTCCGAGATCCTACCACCTGAAGGATAAATCCCAACTCCTGAGCTCAACAAAGTGCTTCATGATCCAACTGCTGCTTACTTCTTTAGTCTCGCTTCCCACTAATCACACACACGCTAACACACTAAGCTCTTCCACATTAGAATATTTTCTGAGCCTCAGACCCAAGTTTGCGCCTTAATTTTACTGTCTTTGTTCACACTATTCTTCACCTCTTTCTTCCCACCAGATACACTCCTTTTCAGTCTTCAGTATCCAGGTCAAATGTCACTGGCACTTTTTTTATGAGGAGTTTCCTGACCCTCAAGGCAAAATTAGTTTCCATTTTTGACATTTCATGGTAGTTTGTGCACACCTCGGCTCTAACATTTTTTATCTGGCTGGTAACAAGCTGATGGGGTCTCCTTGCCTACCAGAGGTAGCCTTAAAGTGACCTCTTCAAGGTCCCCTTTAGACTCTGGTCCAAGACCTCTGACCCTCAGGCTGAGCCAGCAGTCACTCCATAACAGCCCTCAATGCCTACCATGAATTCAAGCGACAGAGCTCAGAAAACCTGTAGCAAATCCGTTTTTTAAAACATATATCCAGAAGAGTGAACACTTCATAAATGCGTTTCTAGTAAGTGAACACACTTCATGTAACTGATACCTGGTCAAGAAACAGTATCACTCTAGCATCCAGAAGCCCTCCGGCAGTTGTATTTTCAAAATGCAATTAACTCTTGAAACATGCGATTTTTTAAGTGAGCTGTCAAATTCAAATGTGCAAATAGCCACTAGCTTTTCAAAGACATTTTAGAAATTACAGAAGTGACTTCACTCAGAGGATGTGGAGACACCATGTTCCTTTCCAGAGCAACACCCCAGCCCTCAGCTAACCTGGGCCACACAGTGGGTGCTCCCAAGCCTGGGAGCTGAGCCAGAATCAGGCGAGGCAGGTACACTGTCTGATTAGTGAAACCACTTGAAATACAAGGTCCTGTTGACTGTCAGGACATTCCAGGCAGCGGTTAATGGAAGTGAGATGGAGAACAACTGGTGTGTGCTGTCTCTCTGCCAGGGTCTCCATGCTACCAGGCAGTGCCACTGGGAGTGCCATTCCCATCTTACAGATGAGAAGACTGAGGAGAGCACCCAGAACTCGCCCCACGTCTTCATATTATCATGCTTAGAAGTCCAGAATCAGAAACCCCATCCCTCGGACTCTCAAGGGCATCTCTAGGGGGAAAAACATAACGAAAGCTCTGGAGTAGAAATGAGAACCACAGGTCCTGGGACACTTCTACCCTGGGGACTGACACACCCATCCAACATCCCACTGAGGAGGAACGTTAGTCGGTGATGGAGGAGGAGTAGCCCACTGCAGAGGGAGGGTCTTGGAAACGAGTCGAGGGGCTTCCATGCAGGACTTCTCCCGCTCAGCCCAAGCAGCCACTTTGCCGCTCCTGCCCATTCCGTGTGTAATGGTTGAGTTCATGGTGGGGATGCTGGGGCACGTGTGAGAGAGGTATCTTGATAAGTATTTTCCTTCTGCATTGCTGCAGATGCCTCCATGCTTTGTGTGGCTATGTTTGGTAGTCCTTGCTGCCCTGGTATTTTCCATCAGAGGAAATGTACTGGCTCTGTTATGGACATATCACCCTGGCCACCAGCATCACACAGGTGTTTGCGACGGCACCCTGACCTCCTGACCTGCCGTGCTTACAGAGGAAGCAGCAGCCTGGCAGCCCGCACGAGCCGGTGTGACAACAAGCCTGTGCTGCCGCTGTGCATGTGCACGGATTCCAGCACATTCCTCCTGCATCTCGTGTGTGTGCACAGATTCCAGCACATTCCGCCTGCATCTCAAGAGGCCCCTGTATCCCAGGCAGGAGAGCCAGGTGGCGCATCACCCCTCCCCCTCTGGGTGACCTTCAAGGCCTGCCGTGGGGCCTGCCCTGCTGCCCAGGGGCCCGCCTGCCCGGTTGGCAGCTTCACGGTCAAGGGCATCACATGCCTTCAAGTGGACGGCTGGACTGGTGCCTGAGGCCACTCTCGCTGGCCTGGATCGTTCACCTCACCCCTGTTTCTTCAGCTTTTCAGGGAAGATGATGCCACTGAAAGGGATAAAGGAACACCTTTCCTCCACCCCACCGAAATATAAGGCCTAGCACAGAGTAAAGCAGGGGGTCCCAGTGGAGGGAAGTGCTGAGCAGGCTTCTGCTAAATGGCTCTGCTCATTCCTCATCTGCCTCCAGCCTTCTAACAGGACCTACTACTGCTCTAGCCGCTGCCCTAGCGTCCCAAACTCACGCCCAGCCTCCCATCTTCCTGTCTCTTCAGATTAAACAGCCTCCCCCCCAAATTAAACGTCTCCAGATCTGGATTCTTGTGCAGACCAGAGTCCCCCATCTCCAAATGCATCCTGAGGATTTCCAGCTGCCTCTCCAGACATCTCAAACTCAATGTCATAGGCTTTCAACTGCTTTTACTTTACACTGTCGTTAAACTTTTATTAAAGTGCGACGATAGACATTAAAGGGTACATATTGTAAACATATGGTATGTGCTTTTCACAAAGTAACACACCCAGGTAGCCAGCAGATCGTCAGCATTTCAGAAGTCCCCCAGATCCCCCTTCCAGTGGTGACTGGTACCCTGACTTCTCTCAGTTCAGCCTTTTTTGAACTTCGCATAAATGGAATCACACAGTCTGTAGTGTTTTGTGCCTGGCTTCTTTTTGCTCAACATTACAAGATGTATTCATAGCACTGTGTGAAGTTGTAGGTCATTCCCTCACTTTCTCTGCAAAGGAATCATTATCCACTCTACTAGGTGAAGGTGAAGTCGCTCAGTCGTGTCCGACTCTTTGCGACCCCGTGGACTGTAACCTACTAGGCTTCTCCGTCCGTGGGATTCTCCAGGCAAGAATACTGGAGTGGATTGCCATTTCCTTCTCCAGGGGATCTTCCCGACCCAAGGATTGAACCTGGGTCTCCCGCATTGGAGGCAGACACTTTAACCTCTGAGCCACCAGGGAAGCAACTGGTGATGGGTAATTGACTTGTTTCCCATTTTTTGGCTGTTAGGAGTAGAGTTGCGTTGAACTTTGTGGCACTTGCCCTTCAGTGTGGCCGTGTGTACACATTTCTTTTGTGCACATTCCTAAGAAGGGATTTTTGGACATACACTTTCAGTAGGCAGTTATCCACTCCTGGAGATGCTGCCAGGAAGTATCCATGTGCGTTGCCCACTTGCATCATGAGTTCTGGCTTCTCTACTCTCTAACGCTTAATGCCACTTTTGATTCATCTATCCTTCACCCCAAGCCTATCTCTTTTTTCTTCCCCAATTATCTCACATTGGTGGCCTTTCTTCTTTGATGCTGTTCTGCGGCAGGCACCGTGAACTTGTGCAGAGCATTCCGAAGAGCTGTACCTGTGCAGTCTCCCTACAAGTCTCTCTCATCATCGCACCTTGTGGTCCACAGAAGTACAGTCACTCCTGATCTCCAATTACTTTGGATCTTACCTGTTTATTTATCTGGTTATTGACACCCTGCAGACCTCGCCAAGGACCAAGCAGAGCCCATCTTTCCCTTAGGCCACAGAGCTGCCTCCCTCACGTCATTCTCCAACGCCTCTGTCCTTAGCTTCAGTTCAGTTCAGTTCAGTCGCTCAGTCGTATCCGACTCTTTGCGACCCCATGAATCGCAGCATGCCAGGCCTCCCTGTTCGTCACCATCTCTCGGAGTTCACTCAGACTCATGTCCATCGAGTCCGTGATGCCATCCAGCCATCTCATCCTTGGTCGTCCCCTTCTCCTCCTGCCCCCAATCCCTCCCAGCATCAGAGTCTTTTCCGATGAGTCAACTCTTCGCATGAGGTCCTTAGCTTGTTTGGCAGGAAATCTATCTTCTCTGTTAGCAGTTCTACAACAAACCCCCGAGCTGGAGAGTTACTGCTGGCAGAGACTTAGAGGCTGTCCCAACACCCTTGTTTCCAAAGAATCCCCAAGAAACTTAAGAAAAATAACTTAAAGCAAAAGTCCTAGTGACTTGTCACAACTTTCTTATAGTGACAAGTATCACTTCTTACTTGCTGGTAACTTTTATTTGATCTGAAAGCTGGCGGAGCTTTGGAAATTAACTGGGTGGGGAGGAGAGGGAATAACAAATAGAAATTGCAAGTTGGCTCTGATTTTAAAACTGCTTCCAGTGAGAGAAACGTTCTCATCAGCTACTGTTCTCAAACATCTGCCATGTTTAAAGAGGTTTTGACCGGTAGAAAGTTTCATTACGAGAAGCATAGAAATACATGCATGGGAAATAGAAAGCAGGCAAATTTGGCTTACTCCTCCCAAATTTTAAGAAAGCAAATTAAACTGAGTGTTTAATGTTTGCTTACAGTTTGCCACATTTGTTACTTGAATGTATATTTTACACAAGGGACCCTAATACACTCTAATACTGCCCATATTTAAAGCTTTGAGCATAATTTTGCTGTTTTATATGGTTAAAAGGTTCATAATTCTATCTTTTCTTTCATAACGTAGTATTTTCTTACCTCTGCTTTCTTTGATGCTGGGTCATTCAGTAGGGACCCATTGCCGAGTTAGTGTATTGCATCACAAAGAAGCAAATGTCGGAGTGCCTGTCAATATAGATGCCTGATGCAAACATGAAGGAGCACTGCTTTCTCTGTGGACCCAAGTGGGGTGGACTCATGGCCTGTGATTCACAGCACACACCCTCCGGTGCAATCGTGAGGCTATTCACAGCCCACAAGCAGACTGAGCCTCTGCTGACTGACACTCCAGTTTCTTCCTGAAAGGCCATTCCCTCTTTTCCAGCCTTCACTAATGCCACTCAGACTTGTGAAGGGCCTCATGAGGCCCGTATCTTCAGTAAAACTCCCTCTGCCTCCTCCAGACACCACTGTATTACCCAAATTCTTTTAGCCCTCAATTGTGTCCACTCAGTTTAGCACTTAATTGCACAGCATCTCACATCATGTTAGTGTTACTCACTCAGTCGTGTCCAACTCTTTGCAACTCCATAGACTGTTAGGCCCTCCAGGCACCACTGTCCATGGAATTCTCCAGGCAAGAATACAGGAGTGGGCTGCCATGCCCTTCTCCAGAGGATCTTCCCAACCCAGGGATTGAACCCAGGTCTCCTGCATTGCAGGCAAATTCTTTACCATTTTAGCTACCCAGAAAACACACATCATGTTAGAGGGCCTTAAAAGCTGCCAGTTCTTGGTTAAACTTGACAGGTATTCTGACCCTCCCTGGAAGATCACAAGATAGCCTCCCCCGTAGGGCAATGATATTATAAATCCTTTCTTGCTATTCTACCCATTGCATGACCAGTGATCAGACACAGCCTTGATCCTGACACTAATGTCTCCTTGTGTCTTATTGCTGCACCAGGATGTGAGAACCACACTTCACACCATGCCCGAGAGTCCCAGGGACTGACTTTGATCCGTAGCATGATGGGAAACCAGGAATGTAGCTCTCATGGCAGAGCCCCTGACATCTGGGCACACGCAGGTGGCCCTTGCTCATGGGCTCCTGCCACAAACCCATCAACCTAAGGCCCCCACACCCAGCACTCCAGCTTGGTTGGAGGGGGGAGGCTCAGAGCATGGCCTATAGCCTGAGAGAAGATGCTGAGTCCAGGGCAGCTGGAAGAAAGTGAATTGGCCAAGACATTGTGAATTTACAGCCTATGACTTGGGGTGCAAAGCAAAGAGGAGCCAGCCACACCCCACATCCAGCCCTTGGAGATCCCGGGCTTTCTGGGTATGGGTTGAACCAGGTTTTGGCAGCTGGGGTTGGGACTGTCCTATCCCATCCATACTGACCTCCACCAAGGAGGCCCTGAAGATACAGCTTCCTGCCTGTTTACCCACAGTCAGGATGACTCAGGTGCTCCAAGAGTTGGCCAGCCTACACACCTGGAATGGGAGCTCGTCCTCTCCCATTTCAGGAAAGTCTTAGAGGAAAAGCAAAGCCTCTAGTCACAGAGGTTGTCCTGCAAGCTGGAGTGCTGGGTGTGGGGACCTTAGGTTGATGGGTTTGTGGCAGAAGCCCATGAGCAAGGTCCACCTGCATGTGTCCAGATGTCAGGGGCTCTGCCACATGAGCTACGTGTCCTGGCCACAGTGCTGCACCCAGCTCTGAGGACGTAACTGGGGCAGGTCTACCCCGACTCCTTTGCCACACCAAAGAAACACACACCCATCTCAGTATAGCACTGTGCAAGAGCTCACCTTGGCCCTTGAAGGCCCCAGAGTCCCAGATCGTTCACCCACTCATTCGTCTACACACTCAACAGATAGCTTGCGAGGATCTCTGTGAGCCAGACTCCAAGCCCAGAACTGAAACCACAGCATGAACAAGACCAGCTCAACTCTGCCCAGGAAGATTGCAGTCCAGTGGGCAAACTCAATGAAGCAAATACTCACAAAACTACGTAATTTCAAACAGCCAACACTATAAGAGGAAAGAAAAACCCTCTGGGAGATGCATCCAGTGTTTCCAGCCTTGGCCTGAAAAGCACCTTCCCTCAGATTGTGAGTCTTCATGGGGCGACAAGCGTGGTATGAAAGGGGTATTTAACATGCATACTGTTGGAACGTAAAAAAATAGGATTCCACACAGGGCTTTTGCCTTTGGGCCAAAGGAGTTGTAAACCCAAGTGAGATGAAGGGAAATCATTGCCGGGGCCCTAGTGTAAAAGGCCAAGAAATCCAGGATGGAGGGTGGAGAAATGGTGGCCACCAAGGAAAATGCTAAGGAAGATCCCTGGGGCCCGGGGCCATTATAGTCCTTTCCCAAGAGTGTCATAGCTGATACCCACAGGCGTATCAGTCCTATGAGTGGACAGGGGGCAGAGGTCCCCGGCTGGACATAGGGGCCAGTGGAGGCTCGTCCCGATGCTTGTAGGCGTCACCCTTGCATGACCTGTGATAATCTGTCATGGTGACTGGGGGGTGAGGCACTCACTGAGCCCATGTGAAGCAACCAACACCAGACAGAGGGTGGGGCCTGATGGAGTGGCTTGATGGAGCCTAATGGGATGAATAGGCTTTGCCTAGAGCCCTGCCTTCTTCCGGCGTGGCCCAGCGTGTGACAGCGTGCTCCCCGCCACCAGCTGGAATGCAACCATGACTCATTTGGGCTCACCGTGGCATCTCCAACAAGACCTTGGACTCTGCAAACTGTCTCCACTCCAGAAGCTTGAGTCCATCCCTTTTCACTCAGTTCCAAGGACAGGGAGGCTTCGGAGTGGAGCGTCCCAAACTTGGCAGTGCATGCAGATCCTTGGGGATCTGGTTAAAATACAGACTCTGATTCTGAAGTTCTGAGTGAGGCTGAGATTCCTTGATTCTTAACAAGTTCCCAAGGAATCACACTTTGAAGACTTGAGAACCTTAACCAGAGTGAATAAAAGTGAGCCTTCCCCTCTTCTTCATGAGAGAGTATAGTCAGATCAACCATCTATTACTCACTCCGAGAACTGGAATACTGGTGGCACCACTGGCAGAACTAAGAAAATCAGAGGTAGGACTTATTTTAGAGGGAAATAGTAAAGGTTACCTTTGGTTGAATGCCTATTGTGTACCATGATCTTGTTTAATTTATTTGTTTGGCAACGTAGGTGTTAGTAATCTCCATTAATTTCATAATGGAATTAAGGCTTGGAAAGGTGAAGTAATTTTCCCCTGAGTGTTATAGCTGGCTGGAATTTGGACCTGGTCTGTCAAACTTCAAAACCCATCTAATGCCATAATGACATGCTTCCTTGTTTTGGTGGATAAAGAATTAGGATTGGATTCAGTTCGGTGGTTCCCAACCTTGCCTTCATATTAGAATCATCAAGAGGACTTTTGAAACTCCCCCACCCCACACCAATGAGATCAGACTCTCTAGCCACTATCAGCACTTTTTAGAAGCCCCTCTGGTAATTCCAATGTGCAGACAAGACTGAGAATCACTGAGCTAGTCCAATTCCTCTTTGAGTAAGTGAGGCAGCTGAAAAGGGATGGATGAAGTCCCAATCTTGTCAGAAGTAGCACCTCTCAGTTCCTACTCTAGGACTCTCTCTAATAAGCCAGCGAAACAAAAATTCTGTAGTGGGATGGAGTAGAACAGGAGTAGAAGCTGGATGGAGGTTCTTGCCGAGAGAAAAGACATAGAGAAGAGCGAGGGTTTCAGTGAACAGGGGACAGTTCACATTTAAGAGCTGAGGAAAAGATTCAGAAAGCTAGAAAAGCTCACACACACACACAAAAACCCCTTGAAATTAGAATGTCTAACTCATCTATGAGTCCTCCCGTACTTAGCATACATTGGGCAATTGGATGGATGAGTGAATGGATGCAACAAGAAGGACAAGGTGGGTCCAATGGACAAGAAAGTCTCGAAGTCCAGTGGAGCAGAGAAATGGGAGTCTCACTGGAATTGAGGAAAGGGAGGACTTCCCTGGTGGCTCAGTAGTAAAGAAACTGCCCACAGTGCGGGAGACCTGGGTTCGATCCCTGGGTTGGGAAGATCCCTTGGAGGAGGGCATGGAAACCCACTCCAGTATTCTTGCCTGGAGAATCCCATGGACAGAGGAGCCTGGCAGCTACAGTCCACAGGGTCACGAAGAGTCAGACACGACTGAGCAACTAAGCACATAATGATGGGAGAAAGGACTTCAGCTGGGACGAACTACCAACATCAGGGTGAATGGTCACCATCAGGAAACCTTGTTTGGGGATTTTATTTTTATAGCTGGGATTATTTTTTAATGATAGGATGAAATACATCAAGTGGAAAAATAAATGAAGTAATGTGTTTGAAGCAAAAGTGGTTTGAGGATTTCTTAAGAACTTCAGTGCTTCATCTCTTGCCATAATCAAGACAAAAGGTTGAGGCTGCCCACAAGCTCCACAAATAAGAAATCTCGGATTCTACACTGAGCAAAGCTCTGGGTCCTCCACCAGACCCCAGGGCTGCCTTTGGGTAACTTTTTCTCCCTTCAAGATGGTAATGAATATTGATTTTTAATTTATTTACTTGCTGTACCGGGTCTTAATCTTGGCACGTGGGATCTAGTTCCTTGACCAGGGATTGAACCCAGGGCCCCCTGTGTTGAGGGAGTGGAGTCTTAGCTACTGGATCACCAAGGATGTCCCATCTAATGGATATCAATTTAAAACTAGTTTCTCCTTGTAAGTTATGGGGCATGAGAAACAATTGAGAAATTGGTTGTCAGGTTTAGTAGACTCAGCAGTAGACTCTGAGATTCTGTGAACCCCAGATTCTGCAAAACCATGAGCCACGAGGAGCCAAAACTCAGAATGATGTTGGGTATTAAGAGTTGGGGGGATACATTGTTTTGCTCATCACTTACCAGTATTGATTAAATTTCTTACTGGATTTTCCCCCCTCATCATGAAGCTCATATGTGAATTCAATCATGAGACCAGGGACCCTAGTCTTCAAAAATGGTATCCCTTGAGCTGTGTCCTAGGCACTCTTCTGTAAGGAAGGACTATTTCTAATCCATGCATTCTCCACTGACCCACCATGTGACCTCAGCTGACAGCTGGGTATAGCTGGCCAGTGCATCTGGGGACCAGGGAGCTTAATCCACCTACTCAGGGCTCTCTTAAGCCTACTTATAAATTTTGTGACTTCACTCACATCACCACATCCCAACCACCTAGGCCATATGACATAATTAAATATTAATAGCACTCTATTCACATATGTCCCTTGATCCAGGTATTAGGCTGAGAGGGAAAAGGACTGTTGACAAGGGAAGTGGATAAAACAGTGGAAAATCTGTCCTCTGTTTCTACCATACTTCTTCCCTCATCAGTATTTCTCCCAAACTCAGAGTTGCCCCCTTACTTGGGAGAAGTTACCACCAGCTCCTAGAAGCTAAGCTCTACCCTGGTTTCTTCCATTGAGAATCAAAGTGAAACAAAAAAAATAATTTCTCCAACTAAGCATAACAGCAAGGAATTCCCTGGCAGTCCAGTGGTTAGGGGGGCTTCCCAGGTGGTGCTGGTGGTAAAGAAACTGCTCGCCAATGCAGGGAGAACAGATGTGGGTTTGATCCTTGGGTTGGGAAGATCGCCGGGAGGAGGACATGGCAGCCCACTCCACTGTTCTTGCCTGGAGAATCCCATGGACAGAGGTTCTTGTCAGAAGTAGCACCTCTCAGTTCCTACTCTAGGACTCTCTCTAATAAGCCAGCGAAACAAAAATTCTGTAGTGGGATGGAGTAGAACAGGAGTAGAAGCTGGATGGAGGTTCTTGCCGAGAGAAAAGACATAGAGAAGAGCGAGGGTTTCAGTGAACAGGGGACAGTTCACATTTAAGAGCTGAGGAAAAGATTCAGAAAGCTAGAAAAGCTCACACACACACACAAAAACCCCTTGAAATTAGAATGTCTAACTCATCTATGAGTCCTCCCGTACTTAGCATACATTGGGCAATTGGATGGATGAGTGAATGGATGCAACAAGAAGGACAAGGTGGGTCCAATGGACAAGAAAGTCTCGAAGTCCAGTGGAGCAGAGAAATGGGAGTCTCACTGGAATTGAGGAAAGGGAGGACTTCCCTGGTGGCTCAGTAGTAAAGAAACTGCCCACAGTGCGGGAGACCTGGGTTCGATCCCTGGGTTGGGAAGATCCCTTGGAGGAGGGCATGGAAACCCACTCCAGTATTCTTGCCTGGAGAATCCCATGGACAGAGGAGCCTGGCAGCTACAGTCCACAGGGTCACGAAGAGTCAGACACGACTGAGCAACTAAGCACATAATGATGGGAGAAAGGACTTCAGCTGGGACGAACTACCAACATCAGGGTGAATGGTCACCATCAGGAAACCTTGTTTGGGGATTTTATTTTTATAGCTGGGATTATTTTTTAATGATAGGATGAAATACATCAAGTGGAAAAATAAATGAAGTAATGTGTTTGAAGCAAAAGTGGTTTGAGGATTTCTTAAGAACTTCAGTGCTTCATCTCTTGCCATAATCAAGACAAAAGGTTGAGGCTGCCCACAAGCTCCACAAATAAGAAATCTCGGATTCTACACTGAGCAAAGCTCTGGGTCCTCCACCAGACCCCAGGGCTGCCTTTGGGTAACTTTTTCTCCCTTCAAGATGGTAATGAATATTGATTTTTAATTTATTTACTTGCTGTGCCGGGTCTTAATCTTGGCACGTGGGATCTAGTTCCTTGACCAGGGATTGAACCCAGGGCCCCCTGTGTTGAGGGAGTGGAGTCTTAGCTACTGGATCACCAAGGATGTCCCATCTAATGGATATCAATTTAAAACTAGTTTCTCCTTGTAAGTTATGGGGCATGAGAAACAATTGAGAAATTGGTTGTCAGGTTTAGTAGACTCAGCAGTAGACTCTGAGATTCTGTGAACCCCAGATTCTGCAAAACCATGAGCCACGAGGAGCCAAAACTCAGAATGATGTTGGGTATTAAGAGTTGGGGGGATACATTGTTTTGCTCATCACTTACCAGTATTGATTAAATTTCTTACTGGATTTTCCCCCCTCATCATGAAGCTCATATGTGAATTCAATCATGAGACCAGGGACCCTAGTCTTCAAAAATGGTATCCCTTGAGCTGTGTCCTAGGCACTCTTCTGTAAGGAAGGACTATTTCTAATCCATGCATTCTCCACTGACCCACCATGTGACCTCAGCTGACAGCTGGGTATAGCTGGCCAGTGCATCTGGGGACCAGGGAGCTTAATCCACCTACTCAGGGCTCTCTTAAGCCTACTTATAAATTTTGTGACTTCACTCACATCACCACATCCCAACCACCTAGGCCATATGACATAATTAAATATTAATAGCACTCTATTCACATATGTCCCTTGATCCAGGTATTAGGCTGAGAGGGAAAAGGACTGTTGACAAGGGAAGTGGATAAAACAGTGGAAAATCTGTCCTCTGTTTCTACCATACTTCTTCCCTCATCAGTATTTCTCCCAAACTCAGAGTTGCCCCCTTACTTGGGAGAAGTTACCACCAGCTCCTAGAAGCTAAGCTCTACCCTGGTTTCTTCCATTGAGAATCAAAGTGAAACAAAAAAAATAATTTCTCCAACTAAGCATAACAGCAAGGAATTCCCTGGCAGTCCAGTGGTTAGGGGGGCTTCCCAGGTGGTGCTGGTGGTAAAGAAACTGCTCGCCAATGCAGGGAGAACAGATGTGGGTTTGATCCTTGGGTTGGGAAGATCGCCGGGAGGAGGACATGGCAGCCCACTCCACTGTTCTTGCCTGGAGAATCCCATGGACAGAGGAGCCTGGCAGACTGTGGTCCATAGGGTCGCAAAGAGTCAGCCACGACTAAAGTGACTTAGCACTCACGTATGCCAGTGATTAGGACTCCATGCTTTCACTGCTGAGGGCACAGATTCAATCCTGGTCAGGGAACCAAGAAAAGGAAAACAACGGTGTTAAGAATTGCCATATTTTATTTTAAAAACAAGGGGTTGTGATTAACTGTGAATCCTTCTAGTTCTGTCACTACTTTTGCATCTTAATGTTAAATGCTCAAATAATTTTTTAATTCAAATAGCTTTCTGCAGAGGATAATGGTGCTATAAACCTAGACAGCATATTAAAAAGCAGAGACATTACTTTGCCAACAAAGATTCGTATAGTCAGAGCTATGGTTTTCCAGTTGTCATGCATGGATGTGAGAGTTGGACTATAAAGAAAGCTGAGCGCTGAAGAATTGATGCTTTTGAACTGTGGTGTTGGAGAAGACTCTTGAGAGTCCCTTGGACTGCAAGGAGATCCAACCAGTCCATCCTAAAGGAAATCAGTCCTTAATATTCATTGAAAGGACTGATGCTGAAGCTGAAACTCCAATACTTTGGCCACCTGATGCAAAGAATTGACTCATTTGAAAAGACCCTGATGCTGGGAAAGATTGAAGGCAGGAGAAGGGGACAACAGAGGGTGAAATGGTTGGATGGCATCACCAACTCAATGGACATGATTTTTAGCAAGCTCCGGGATTTGGTGATGGACAGGGAAGCCTGGCACAGAGTCAGACATGACTGAGTGACTGAACTGAACTGACTGAAGGCTTAGTTGATTTTTTTAAGTTCTAATAAGAGATGTGGGTCAAAAAATACATAAGTATTTCTCCACCAGGTTTAATTTTGGTTTTGAATAAAACATGAACTCAAGTTTTTTCTTTAAGAACAGGACAATCTCAGAGGTACATGAAAATCCTCCCCATGTCTGTCGTACAATCCCAGCACAACTGCATTTCCTATGCCAACGTTATTATAGGATTACTAAGGCTCTGATACAAATCTGTGGCCAATGGAATATGACTTATGCTATGACAGCTCAATTTACCAATTCAAGAGATTGAGGATGCAGTGTGGTCCAACTTTAAGCCAACTGATCGGACAGGTAGCTGAATAGTGTGCCCTCAAGGTCCCTCTGCCTTTGGCCCCCACCCCAGCCTTAGCAGGTGCCAACAGCAGGAATGGAAGAGACAAGAGGAATGGGAGGAGGGAGGAGGCCTAAGAGACGGAATCCTTCTCTAAATCTTGGCAGCCAGTGGGTGAGAGGCAGTGGATCATAATAGGAAGCATTTCTGATCTTTAAATCAGGCTGAGCTGCAACACCGTATAGCCAGCAGACACTAAGCCTCCAGTTAGGGCAACTGTGAGGAGCCTGAGCCAGCTGCCACCTCCTCGACTCCAGAGAGCAGCCTTACTTTCGCATATCTACCCAGTCGTTGCAACTTCTTGACTACATGAATACCAGCTCTCTCCTCAAGGCTCCCTAGGGAGTAGCCCCCATCCCGGTGCCTGGCTCGGAGTGGACCTCAGCCCATCCTACCCACCCCCAGTGGCTGATGTCTTTGCCAAGAGCCCACTGGCTCAGAGAGCCTCATTGGCAATGCTGGCAGCCAGGCCATCCCCCTTCTCTTCTTGGCCAATATCTTTAATAGTCAGGAGGCAATCTGACGATTATAAATCACTCTCAATAGTCCATTCTAAAGGAGATCAGCCCTGGGATTCCTTTGGAAGGAATGATGCTAAAGCTGAAACTCCAGTACTTTGGCCACCTCATGCAAAGAGTTGACTCATTGGAAAAGACTCTGATGCTGGGAGGGATTGCGGGCAGGAGGAGAAGGGGACAACAGAGGATGAGATGGCTGGATGGCATCACCGACTCGATGAACGTGAGTCTGAGTGAACTCCGGGAGATGGTGATGGACAGGGAGGCCTGGCGTGCTGCGATTCATGGGGTCGCAAAGAGTCGGACATGACTGAGCGACTGAACTGAACTGATAGGAGTTTTGTTGCAGAAAACACATAAAGGTCTTGAATGTTAATGATGCCCCTTTTGACTCGGTGCATTTGTGCAGTGCACAACCTTAGGTGCTGGCTGAGGATACCAGAGGATCTACGTGATGCTCCTGACACTAGCCTGAGTTTAAGAGCTGGAAAGAAAGTGATGCATGGACAGAAGGGATCTGATAAAAGTCATAGGTAGATCCCCATGAGGTTTTCTCATGCTTCTGCTGCGTGCAGGACAAACAACCAGATTCTCAGTGGAGCTGAATAATTGCACAACAGCATTATTTAAGAGCAAACATGTAGGCGCCTCGGTGCCTCCTGCCATCACCCATCCCCAAGCTCCCCTGACCAGGACAGGCAGTGCAGGGGGTAGCGATTGTGCACTTTACGCTCACTTGGCTCCCTGGCTCAGGAATTCTTACCACAAAGGGCCCCCTTGAAAGGCGTTCTGGATCAGTGGGGGGTCTGGCTCTTGTCTGGAGCCTGTTTGTCTGACTGTTTACCAAATCAAAGACTGTGGTCCCAGAACACAGTGCAGAGGGACTCTCTGTACTCAGCTTGTGGTCTTTGCTTCTCTGTGAGAGGGGCTGGGGGTGGGGGGTGTTGGTCAGCAGGATAGGAAGAGATATCTGTCTGCTTTTTCTTTAGCACTTTCTCTCCCATCTAGAAAGGCCCTGCTCAGGATTCAGAAGAGCCCTTTGCCGGTTCCTCTCCTGCAGATTTCCTGTGTAGCCCCTGCCCTGTGATACCTGTGGGGCAAATTATTTGTAATATCAAATTGGTTGCAGATAAATCAACATCCAGCAGCAACCTGGGATAATTTCTGGGTCAGAAAAATACATATTTTAAAATACCTAAAAATGCGAGACATGCTAGGAAAATATTTAAATTGTGTTATTGTCCATAGTTTTTGTTCTTCCTTCTTCCCCATTTCCTCATCTAGCTCTTATTTCCTCTTACATCTATTTTTATAAACTTCCTCAAGATGTTTCTGGAAAGAAAGAGATCTGATATCAATTTTAAAAAAAAGAATTACTAGTATTCTCCAGCCCAGGTGGGACTGCGCACCATAGAATATATTTTTAAAATAAAAGACAATAGCAGAGCTGTCACAGGGCTGGGCTGAGGGGGGTGACCACTGTGAGAGGAACAGGGATATACCTGTTTTCAGCTCCCAGGAGCTCAGTGCAGACGGGCAGAGGGAAGAGAAGTGGGCGTGAACACCTGCACAAAGCGGGCGGGGAGAGAGGGAGCCTCCAGGGGCAGAGACTCAATGGAGAAAGCCAAAGAGGATTGAGGCAGACGGAGGGTTACAGGACCAGGAGAGGAGGGGCTCGGTGCAGAGAGGCCCAGGTGGGACTCGGGAAGGGAAACAACGTCGGTGCCCCAACACTCAATGAATGATACCAGGAGGGGCTGAGAAGAAGCCATGAAATCATGAAATCAGGGCTGTTTGAAAGTACCTGGGGCCTCCCAGGTGACTCAGTGGTAAAGAACCCACCTGCCAATGCAGGAGACGCGGGTTCGACCCCTGGGTCGTGAAGCACTTCTGGAGAAGGAAATGGCAACCCACTCCAGTATTCTTGTCTAGAAAATTCCATGGACAGAGGAGCCTGATGGGCAACAGTCCATGGGGTCGTAAAGAGTCAGACAGGACTGGGCAACTGACCACACGTGCAGAAGAACCGAGAAACCTTCATATGCGCTTGTTATTGGGCGCCCGGTTATCCCTCTAACATCCAGTGCAGGATTCTCTCCAAAGCCATAGCCACTCAGCAAGACCCTGGCATCTTGGGGGTCTTGCAGTGAGAAAACGTGGCTGCCACCTGCCCACCTCATGGTTCTTGCTGAACAGTTGTCTCCGCGTTCATAACTACACCTCTTCGGGTGTCAGAGCCAAGAAGCCTTTTCTCCTGATTCAGGCTGGCAACAGGGACCCTTTCAGGAATCCTCAAGGATAAACCAGCCCAGACTGAGAAGGGGAGATATTGGAATGGTGCCACCTCCATGCGTCAGGTACAGAGATTTACAAATGCAGTTGCAAAACTTCATCAAGTTACAAAAGAGTCAACTTATTCGATTTTACAGTGAGAAATCTGAGGGCCAGAGATGGTGACGTACCTCAGGGCACACGAGGACGAAGCCAGGATTCAAACTCGGGTCTGCCTGGCTGGGAATCCCACGTGCTTTGTTCTTCCTAGTCAGACCGTACAACACGGCTGTGTTTTGTAACCAGCATTTAAGGTGTGCCTTTGCAAGGACCAGGGGAGAGGGCAGGGAGGAAGGGTGGGGAGGAGTTGGTTCCACAAGACTTCAGACTCAGTAAACACCCTCCACCCCTGACCAGCCCACTCAGGCCACTGAGGCAGCAGGCGGCCCGGGTGCAAAGTGAAGATGTCTTCTGGCTGAGGTCTAGAGATACATGCTGATGCTTGAGTTCTTTGAGTTAACTAGTGAATTGAAGAAAAGCAACCAATGGGCAGAAGCTGGAAATACTGGATGATGCTAGGGTACAAAGTACGAACCTTGATGTTAAACTTCGGACAAGTGATTTAAATTCTGTGAGCCTGTTTGTGTTAGCTACTCAATCACGTCAGACCCTTTGTGATGCCATAGACTGTGGCCCACCAGGCTCCTCTCTCCGTGGAATTCTCCAGGCAAGAATACTGGAATGGGTAAGCCATTCCGTTCTTCAGGGGACCTTCCCAACCCAGGGTTGGAACCCAGGTCTCTTGCATTGCAGGCAGATTCTGTTTGCTTCTCTGCAAAATGGGAATAATGGCATTAACCTCACAGGTTGATGAGATTTTAAATGACTAACACGGATCCAGTGGTCAGCACGCAGAGTGAATGCCCAGCCATTTGTCCAATTCCAAGAATTATTGTGCTGCGGCTGCTGCTGAGTCGCTTCAGTCGTGTCCGACTCTGTGCGACCCCACTGATGGCAGCCCACCAGGCTCCCCCGTCCCTGGGATTCTCCAGGCAAGAACACTGGAGTGGGTTGCCATTTCCTTTTTCAATGCATGAAAGTGAAAACTGAAAGTGAAGTCGCTCAGTCCTGCCGAACTCTTAGCGACCCCATGGACTGCAGCCTACCAGGCTCCCCCGTCCCTGGGATTCTCCAGGCAAGCACACTGGAGTGGGGTGCCATTTTCTTGAAACTATCACTATTACTACTATTATCACCGTCAGGGATTGTAGCCCATTTGCATAAAGAGCTCACAGATACGCTAGTGTGATTCCTTTCGCTCCTGTACCAGGCTCTCAGTCTATCCTCTTATGATTTATTTTTCCCCTTCAGCGTAACCCGAGGAATCTTTACCAGGAAGAAAATGTTGGCAGGAGATTTGCCTGAACCTCAAAATTCTGGCCATGAACTTGGGCTTGTAGTTTTTCTCCCAGGCCCCAGATACACACATGGAGCCGCTGGGGACACTGGGAGGGAGGGAATCCCCGGGAAAGCAAGGAGAGCTGTGGTTTGGCTGGTGTCCAGCGGGTGGAGCCAGAGAGTTACTGGCAGCCTCCCTGACAAGGGCTATCAGCTCGTCCAGGCAGGCAGGAGGCCCCACTGACACCTGCACAGCTTTCCGTGGGGTTTTCATTTTGCAAAATTAGGCCCCAGATACACAAATGGAGCCGCCGGGGACACTGGGAGGGAGGGAATCCCCGGGAAAGCAAGGAGAGCTGTGGTTTGGCTGGTGTCCAGCGGGTGGAGCCAGAGAGTTACTGGCAGCCTCCCTGACAAGGGCTATCAGCTCGTCCAGGCAGGCAGGAGGCCCCACTGACACCTGCACAGCTTTCCGTGGGGTTTTCATTTTGCAAAATTATGTGCTCCTAGAAGCATACCACAGTTCACATCACTTCTGTTCGTGATCTCAAAACAGGCCACAAAATTGAAATTTAAGGGAAAAATGAAGAAGAAAGCAATTTTTCACTTGAATTTTAGATATCTCTGCTATAGAATGTTTGCCTCCTGACTTTTAAAGGCAGCAGAGTTTGTCCTGGGACTCTCACCTGGAAAGAGGGGCATTCCAGGCCAACATTTATATTTTTGTTGCCCTCCTCACTGGGGGAAAGGGCAGGTTGGTTTCCAGAAAACACTTTGTGGACCCGGGTTCTCCCCACACTCACCCCACACCCCACGGAACTTTCCTGGATTCCTACACCTGAGCAGAAACCACACCAAGTCTAAGAGAACATTCCACCCGGGAGCTACCACTTAACTCCAAAGTCTGCAGGGCAGCAACCTGTCTCTATGTTTTCAGTAGAAGTGACACTCCATTGATCCTTTTCAGTTACATGTCTTCCCCAGAACATCTCAGGGTGAGGGTAGGCTCCAGAGGAAACTGCAAGGGGAAGATAACCATGAGCTCGAGCAGGATTGTTGCTGGACAAAGACCTGGGAAGCCCCAGAAAAGATGGCAAAGTTGCTGGCACCAAGTCAAGAACAGAGACAGACAGACAGAAGGTGCAGGACAGGGGGCCCGCTCCTCCGCAGTGCTTTGGCCCTGTGCCTGGAGTGGGAGGAGACAGCCAGATGCACAGATATGCAGAGTGGGTCCTGAGTATAAAAGCTTTGGGTCCCTCCCCCAGCACCCTCCTCCTAACCACCTCCCCTTTAATAGAGCCCAGCAGGGCTTTATCAGCCCGTGCCTTCTGCCCGGGAAGCCAGCTGCCCTGTGAGTACTCCCCCTGTGTCTGTTCATTTGCAACTGTTCATGGTGGGAGGGCTGTCTCCTTAGACCTCTCTAATTTTTCTCTTTTTAACGGAGATATATGTTTCAGATGATTGGAACTGAGTAAAAGCACAAAATTAGAATTCTGGTAGACTAGCAAACCATTTACCCAAATCACAGGCTTCTTCCTGGATGCTTGAAAGCTGTCTTGGTTCATAGTTTCTGCAGCAGGGCGGTCCGGTACCAGAGCTCTGCGTGCAAGAGGGTTTCAGCGAGGAGTTCACTGGAGGTGCTAAAGGACTCTGAGCTCACCGATGGTGCATAGGAGTTTGAAGCTGTGTTCTTGAAATAAATAAAATTGGAGATCTATCAATAGGACTCAAAAAAAAAAAGTGGGGATTGGGAATGGCCCTTTCCAAGTACAGTTTTCCAGATCACCCTGCATGTACCGTCATGCTGGAGGGAAGACCCTGGAATGCCCTTTGGGAGATAGAGTCACACTGCAAGCACAAATTTGGCAACTTCTTTTCAGCTACACTTTCTGTTGTGGAATTCAGACCTCAGGGCTTCAAAGGGAGTGTGTTCCAAGGAGAGAGTGTTTTAAGCAGGAGACAGGATACCTGACAGCATTTTCTTTGTTTCTCATTACAGTTTTAGAGAAGGCTGAGCACTTCCCACAGCTTAGATTCAAAAACTGCCTAACATAGCGAGTTCTGTAAGTATCACATAAATGTCAAGGCCGAAGTCTCCTAATGATGATAGAGCATGAATGTCTATATGCTTTCTTCCATATCTATGTCCAAAGCTTTGCATTATTTTTAAAAGTGATACTTGAGGCATAGAAGTTAAAGCCTCTCCGAGCTCCCTAATTATACAAATTTCTAATATAGGCCGAAAATAGAATGAGTTGTGTTTCCTATAAGAAATGTTGTTAAACTGAAATCTTGATATTTCAGAATGATGCGTCCTGCTTTGTGGCACTAAGTGATCTGGGCTATGAAAAGTGCTTTCTGAGTTCTATTGTAAGCTCACTGGGTATAGCTTCTAGAATATTCTCAGGATGTTAACTTCAACACCCACAGGCCTTGTTGTGTATATGTCCGTGATACAAGGGAGTGAGGCTTACTTTGGGGCATGGTGAGATGTTTGTTTGTCAGAAGAGTCACTGCTTCTGGCAAGGACACGGGGTAAAACAACCTTTGCTGTTGTTCAACAACCCCCCTCCCCAGGGTTACATCAGGGAGGCCATGAAGACAGGCTGTGTCCACTATGTTACTGAGCCCTAACACCCCCGTGGGGACATCAGTGGGTATGGTTCCAGCCTGGAAGACAAACAGCCACCAGGGCTTACCTGTTCCATAAGGCTGATCTGCTGCATGAACATGGATGGTCCAAATTTTGGACTCCAGTTTTTTCCTCTATAAAATGAAGGCTTGAACTACATGCTCTCCCAACGTCTTCTCTCTCTTGGCTCTTAGAAAATGTTGATGTTGAGCTCAAGGATGTCATTCTCTGAGACATGAGTGATTTTGGTGGTGGGGAATGTGACAGTCTTGCCTGTGTCTTTTCTTTTTCTTTCAATCTTTCTTTTTGTTTTTTAAACTAAATATGAGAGCCCTATTATTGGATTTCTTAATATTGCTCTTTGTCAAACAAAAATATGCATAATGCAACCCACCTGTTTGGTGTTAGCCAGATTGTTTAACCATGGATGAACATATATACACACACACACACAAATATTTCCAAAGACATGTCAGTAAAGTTTTCCACAATTATGGATTTTTCTGAAACACTCTAGCAGTGTTAAGTTTTCAGATTTCAAACCAAGCCAGTGGAAGAAAGTAATTAAAGAGGAAGAAAAAAATAAATACCAAACATATGACTTTTCTGGAACTTCTAAAAGAAGAATGCTATCCTTGGATATAATGGAAGTGTTTTTTTTTTTAAGGGAAACAGAAAGTTGCCACACCTGTTGTATATAACTATGAATTGTTTATTATTAGCAAGGTGATTCCAATTTTTACCAATTCTTATTCAGATAGAAGGAAAATAGTGCCATTTAGGAGTCCCTTAGACTGGGCTTTTGCTGTGCAAGTGTGGCCAGCATCTTATTACAGAAAATAGAGCCCATACCAGGGCTTCTTCTCACGTTTGTAAAGATCAAGGCTGAAGGAAATCGTGGCTCCGTCCCCCGAGATGGAGCCCTAAGAGTTCACCTGAAGTGTTTCAGAGCCTGAAGCACACCACTCCCTCTGGAACAGGCTTCAGACCTGTCAGCTTCCGGCCAGTGGAGAAATACAGCAGCACGCTGTGCAGGATGGCTTGCCAGTTTTTTCTTCTCTTTTAAGCGAAGTAAAAATGAACATTCGGTGTCTGCAGTCAGCTCATCATCTCTGCTGATGGAGCTCTAGCTGATGGAGAAGTCTGCCTTCTTTGTTGAGGTCTCCTCTCCCCAGGAACTCCCTAAAAGAGCTCTACCCTGCATTTCACATCAGAAACAGGGCACGATTTCTGCTGATTCACATATTTTTGCCCTTTGTTGTGTATGGAAAGAAAGGGAAGATGAATGGACGGCCTTTGATTGGCGCTGCTGGTGACGCCTATCCTGGTCCTCTTTGGAGGGGCCCTTTTGGAAAAAAATCTGGTGAGGCAGTGCACAGAAGCTTCCCCTGGGTAAACCTGGCCCTGATCCAGGGGCCGGCAGAACAGGTATGCTACCTTTGTACAGCTTCTGTCTGCGTGACTCTGCTGTGTCTTTTCTGAACCGAGCCTGGGAAGTGGGGTCCTCATGGTCTGCTGAGCGGTGCAGCTTGGGCTGAGCCTGATGCACAGGGGTCTTGGTCCAGAAACCTACACGACACTCGTCTCGGTTTAGATGTTGGACCTTTGTGCTGCAGAGTTTTGACAACCATGGAAAAGCTAGGAAAAAGTATTCTGGGTATTTTTATTTATCTTGCTTCTATTTTATAGAGTTCATTCCTTATATTTTCCTGTCCTGTCTTTTCAGGTGAAATTTAATGACCTACTTAGATTCGAGAAGCTTGAACTTAGCTCCTGCTTCAGCACCTTGTATTGCCTACCCAATTAGGACATGTAGCCTTTTAAAGCTCCCTAAAGAAATACAAAGAGTGTAGCAAGATTAAATCCTAGGGTGAACCACAACTGTTAAGTTACTGGTTTCTCACGACCAGTTCTCATGCCTGAGTTCTGGAACAAGTAATCAGGGTTCCCAGACCTCTATAGTGTTCAGTCCAGAATAAATGATTCCCAGGGGAATCAACTCATGAGAAGATCTATCCCTCTATTACATGGTAGCCCTACCACCCACCCCAGTATATGGATACTAGAAAGACAAAGAACAGCAAGTCTTCTGTAGGCTGGGCTGAAGATTCAGATCATGGTTCAATCTTTATCCAACTTTGGGTGGCTGGGCAGGGAACTCTGGCCAGTCAGGTTCTCAATCGTGTCTGGCCAGTTAGAATATCGGGTTTCATATCTGTATCTCCAAAATCTCTGAGGTGATGATGTATTGAAAACCCTCTAAAATAAATAAATAAATGCTGGGAATTTTGTGAATATGAATTTGTCCACCCTGGGATAACCCATGTACCTAGTTGCTTCCGTACTTAATTTAAAATGCCTACTTTAATGTTTTCATTCAGCGCTACCTCCGTAGAGCTGGATCTACCCAGTTACAGAAACTCAAGGCAGTTTCTTGTCATTGCCTGGACTGGAGCTTGATGCCTCTCATAGGATGTGTGACTTTGAGAATGGGGTCACAATAGCTAAGGAAAGGGCTTACCAAGCAATATCTTCAGTTGCGATGTTTAAAGAGAGATAAATGAAAATAAATGACAGCTATCAGTTAGATTATGAAATAAAACCCAAATTTTTCATAATTTCTTAATAACTCAAAAGGTTTTCTTTGTTTAACTTCGGGCCAGCTGAGCTCCACATAGACTTAGTTTTGGTTCCTGTCCTCCAGCAGTTTTCAGTTTAAGAATCTCTTAATGCAGAGGTTCATTGGAAGTCTCACAAATGCTGGTTTCTGTCACTATTTTGCCAGACCAAAATGACTTTGGTCTAGAATGCATTGCATAAACAGCTTCTACTTTGTGGAATTGCTAGCCATTTTTTAAAAGCAGAATGGTTATTTGGCAGTGAAACAATACAGTTGAAGTACAATTGTGACTCAATAAAAAATGAGTTACATGGATTTTTGTACTGGGATTAATAGAAGCCAAAACTGAAATCAGAATTGCAAAAAAATATAAACTTTAAAAGTCATAACTTTTATTACCTGTTAATTGGGCTTTAATAGCTTTTTGTTGGGTATGGTAAATGGAAGAACAGTGAGACCAAAAATAGGCATGAGAAACCCTTATTCACAGCCTGGTTGCAGGGAGAAGACGAGTTGGTTTAACTGCATGGGTTTTGGGTGTTTCCTTGGTCATGTCTTACGTGCCTGTGGCTTCAACATTCCACACTTGTGCCTCCCGGGGTCTGATGGTTTTGGTGTTCCCCTACTGCACACTGGCCTGGCTGTGCTCTTTGCTTTTCTTGCAAACTCAAAGTGGTTTTGCCATGGTCTTTCTCCCTTTGCCTACCTCTGGGATGACATCATTGGTACTCTTTTATATCTACCATCAGCACCATGAAACCTTCAGTTTTGTCTACAGGGTACAATATTCTGATGATGCTGGTGCTTTGTTATTGCACACTCAACATGAGAAGTGAAGAGTCTTGTAGTGAGCACAAGTCGTGGTCATACACATAAGTCGTGGTCATACTGTTAGTATTTCCCTGAGGCATGCTTTCTATAAGTATGCCTTGTACACTCTTACAGTGTACAATTCTTAAGTTGTAATTTTTTGATTTTCAACAGCTAGCCCACTTCCACTTTTTCCATTTTCTACATCTTTGTGGAAGATTATTTTGTCAGTCTTTTTTTTTTCTAATTTAGATTTAGTAAATTATATTTTTTAATGATATAGCCCAAATTCTCAATATTTTAGTGAATATACTAAATATATAATGTATATAAATGTATAGTCCCATATTTATGTTGATTTGCATGTTTTATTTATTTAACAATTTTGCTCATTTAAACACTTAAATAACAAATATAAAAAATAAAGAGTATATGAAGCAGCTGCCTGATGTGAGGACGTAGTCAGGACGTCATCTCTGATTTGGAGAGTGAATATTTCTGTGGCGGGGAAGGCGCAGTTCTTAGGCTATGTCAACACACACAAACTGTCTTGTAAACATTTCTTCTCTTTCAAACTTTTAAAACAAAGCCTGTTTTTGTAAAATAAAAATTGAAACTAAAATGGCTGCTTGTCTTAGAAAGTAGCTGGTTGGTCTGCATTAGCAAGCATCATTTTGTAACCTGACATCTGGCTCCTTTCATTGGAGCAAAAAGCTTAAGTACTTGATTATAGCCATTTCTGTATCATTTTCTGACTCATTATGTTGAAATTAACTATTTTTCATTTTTCCCCACTAGACTGAGCTCTTTGAGTGTTAGGATATAGGTGCTCAAAAAATATTCATTCAGCTAGAAACTGACCCTTATGAAATTAAAGACCAGAACCTTCTCATGGTGACATTAAAAACAGTGACAACAAAAGTAGTCTGGGGCTTGGGTTTTGATAATAATCTTCCTGACAATATTTCAAGAGGAAAATGGTGCTTTCTTAGTTCCATGGGATTGCCATGGTCCAGACGAGGTGCATTCACACTCATCCTGTGTGGCTGCCGTGGTCAGGCCCCACACTGGCCAGTCCAAAGGGTTCTACGTTAAGATGTTCATGTGCTCCATTCTTCCCTCAAGGAACCAGAAGAGACATCCATGGATGACAAGCCCACTGCAGTTAAACTGGACCAGGGTGGAAATCAGGCTCCACAAGGTCAAGGCAGAAGACGCCTCCCCAAGGCACTTGGCTATATCACTGGTGACATGAAAGAATTTGCCAACTGGCTTAAAGGTATCTACGCCACCTTGGAGAAGTGGCGTTGGGGGAAATGGTTTGCTGGTTCTTCTACTCAAATCTTTAGCTATACTCCCCTATCTTCTATCGCTTTTCTTTCCATTTTTTTAAACTTTTTATCTTCTAACCTGAGAACTTCTTCCATTTTTTTTTTCTTTTTAATGGAGACAGTGGTCCTGTTCATGTCAGAGGAAGACATCTAATTCCACTTTGTAATTTTGGTACTTAAAAACTGAAATTTTACTCTTGGTAATTCATTCCTTTGGCTTAAGGATATAAACCTCTAAGCACACTAAATAAGTCCATTCAATTCTTTCTGGAACTGGAGTTCTAGTATGAACACTGTGGACTGAGCAGAAAGAGGATCTGGGTGTCACTAAAGCAGATCTGGATGCTTTCAGGGATCTGGGGGTCACTAACGGGGAAAGAGTTCAGAGAAAAAGTTTCAAGGAATATCCAAAGGTAGCCTCAACTTGTTCAGAGGGGCTTTTGCTCAGGGTAGGCTTGGGAAGGAAACTCGGGAAGGAGGGCCCCATTTGCCCCACCATTTCCTTAGCTCTGCCCATCTCATCTCTTCCAGACAAACCCCAGGCTCTCCAGTTCGTTGACTGGGTTCTTCGGGGGATATCCCAAGTGGTGTTTGTCAGCAACCCCATCAGTGGAATCCTGATTCTGGTGGGACTCCTGGTACAGAATCCCTGGTGTGCTCTCAATGGCTGTGTGGGAACAGTGGTCTCCACCCTGACAGCCCTGTTACTCAATCAGGACAGGTAGGCATGTCCCTCCAAGCCTCTGCTTCTTGCTTGAGAACACAGGAGCCAACCAGTGACTCTGGGCAATAGTAATAAAGCCCCACCCTCCCTGGAGAATCAACCTTTATTCCACAGAATGCTTTATATTTGCCTTTAGTCATCAGTCAGGAAATCATTTATAGCCTCTTATTCATGGTACCCGAATAAGTAGCCAGATCCTTTCGGCAATACATGGGACCAGAACTAAGCTATAAGTAATTCTTATAAACAATAACTAAGCTATAAGACCCTACAGTCCAAAGGGAGTCTACTTTAATGATCGATCAATTATTTATCATCAGCATTTTATTTGGGCAAAAAAATGCATATGAATTCAGGAAAAGTTTTAGTGGCTTAATAATTCCACTAATCCCATTATATCTTAGTGCCATGCTTAATTTAGCAAATTCATTCTTCCTGGACACTGAAAAGATTAGTTCAGCTTCCAGAGAGATAAATTTTAGTCCCCAGTTATGAAAAGGTACCATTTTGGCCAGGAGTAGAAATTTAATCCATAGGACAACATTTGGAAGGGAGGTTAAATGCTGGGAAGAAAGGGATCCAAGAAAAAAAATAAGGTGCTAAAGATGCATATAGTTGAATGGAATAATTTGCCAAGTAAAAGGGATTATTTTTATTTGTAATAATTTGGAAATGTATATCTAGAAACAACAAAGTGGACGAAGATGAAAATATATTCTAAGTTGGAAGACTTGTGTTGATAAAATCAAAGACACTGTGGAACTGAATTTACATTTCAAGAATCTTACACCTCTCAGCAAGGAAATCAGACTTAGGAAAGAGTTTCAAATAAAAGCTCTATTCAAGTCAGAGACCCTAATGATTCAAAAGGAATAATAAATTTTGGAAGGAAAGGCTAAAAGGAAACAGGCTATGTTGGCTTGCTGATTTCCTTTTCTCCGCTCCTTAGCTATGTCGCCTCTGTAGGCGTTGTTCTGTATGCACGTTTGTATTTTATCCATGTATATTTTACTGTTGCATGCTTTTATTAGTATTTGGTTTCCAGAGACTTTGCAATAAAACCCTAAATATAATCTCTTTTTCAAATGTAAATATTACCTGGAAGTTACAAGTGATATTCATGGGCACGTTCAGCCAACATCCACCCGGGAAATGTCCAAGCTGTGCCTCTTGCCCACAGGTCCTCCATTACAGCAGGGCTCCAGGGCTACAACGCTACCCTGGTGGGGATCCTCATGGCGATCTATTCAGACAAGGGAAATTATTTCTGGTGGCTGTTATTCCCTGTATCTGCTATGTCCATGACTTGGTAAGTTGTACCTGGTTTTCAAATTGCCTTTTTGGAAAAAAAAAAATGTATAAGGGGCAGGAGGGTGTGGGTGGAGTTATTACTTAGTGAGCACAGGGTTTCTGTTTTGTAAGATGAGAAATATTCCGTGAATGGATGATGGTGATGGCTGTATAACAGTGTGAACATACTTCATACCACTAAACTGAACGCCTTAAAATGGTTTAAGTGGTAATTTTTATGCTATATATAAGGCAATTTCTAGAAAACTATCTTTTTTATTTAGATTCAGGATATATCTATTGGAAGCAGGAAGCGTTCAAACATACTGATGCATGTGGCTTCCCCTCACACCTCATTGCCCTCCCTCCTACAGCAACATTCTGATGTAATTGGTTTGGGGAGTTTCCGGGACACTGGGAGTTTTGAAGGCTCTTGGAGGATTCTAAAGTACAACCGAAGTTGAGAACCACTCCCCACCATCAGGAGTCCTCAAACACGCACACTATCAGGACCACCTACAGGGCCAGTTAAAACATGGACTACTGCTCCCTCCCTGAGGCTTCCTGATTCAGTCCATCTGGGATGGGGCCTGAGAATCTGCATCTCAACAAGTTCCCAGGTGGTGCTGATGTGGCTGATCCAGGGGCCACACTCTGAGAACCACTATCCCTATGTAACCCCCCTTACCCACCTGCCCCTGTCCCCCTCAAAACAATTCTTTACTAAATTCAATTCCTTTTTTAACCCTAAGTCCTTCAGACTAGTTTCTATATTGACACTGTCTTAAATCATTTTTTTAAGCAAGCATTTCCTTCTTACTATGATATATTCACCATATAAAATGCTAGCATCCACACACACGAGATGTGTGGCTACAAAGACACGGCCAACCGTGGACAGTGTGCCCACCCTGGCTGCAGCCACAGGTGCGTGCAGGAGAACCAGCTGGCACAGCCAGCCTCCCCAGGAGAAACTTCCCACCTGCTCTGAAGACCAGGCTCAAGGACCGGAGGTGTCACTGCACAGGGTCACCCACACCCCCTCCTCCGAGTTCAGGAAAACTGGGGTTCTAACTTCAAAGCAATGGCTCCTTGATTGGGTCCACAAGTGAGGGAACAAAAAGGGCCCAGAGACCATCTAATCCAATATCCCAGCTTACAGGCAAGGAAACTGAGGTACCGCCTTGCCCAAGGTCACACAGTTCAACTGCTCAAGGACTTAAACCTCCACCCTCCTGGGTTACAGTCTTTTGGGACGAGTACTCAGTTGAAGACTGAGTCTGCCTCTGGTGGGGAGGGAAGGGCACGTGGTCAAGTAGTTTATACAGGGCCTTTAACTGCTTAGACAATATTTTTTTCATCTGTCTTAAATACTTCAAAACTATTTTTAAACCTAGATTTATAAGTCATTGTGAGCAACCCCAGAGCATAATTTTCCACAAGCCAAATAAGCTGAGGGTTGACTTGTTACTTTAGATAAGAATGATTCAATGACAGGATTTATTCCAGGTGTGTTTGGGTTTGAGTTGTGTTTTTTTTTTTTTTCCTGTCAAAAGTTTGCCAACATAACACTTTAGGGACATATTTGCTAATAAAAAAAAAGCCCCTCTATAGTATAGATATTCAGTTTATCGATGTGGCTTGTCACATGCATATTATTCCATTCTATTCTGTTGTTGTTTTTAGTCCAATTTTCTCAAGTGCATTGAACTCCGTGTTGAGCAAATGGGACCTCCCTGTCTTCACTCTGCCCTTCAATATGGCCTTGTCAATGTACCTTTCTGCCACGGGACATTACAATCCATTTTTCCCAAGCACCTTGGTCACACCTGTCACTTCAGTTCCCAATGTCACCTGGCCTGACCTCAGTGCCCTGCAGGTAAGATACACTGTCTTCTTATGTCCCGTCCCCATCTCCCCTGGGCTCTGGAAGACACTTCCTGGTTAATTGTTGGTGGACATCAGACCTTACAGAGACTCAGCTCTGGAGTAGCCTTGCACTTTCTCTTGACATCCAAAAGCTTATTTGTTGTACTCCAAATCTTTGGGTTCTAAGGGATTTTTTTAAAGGACTACGTGGTCAAAACTAACTTTTCCTCCTTTTTTTCTAATACCTGCAGTGCTAACTCCAGAGTATAGCTCCGCTGGAATCCTGACACTTTGTTCCAAACTTCGCCCTTATTTTGGAGGGGTGGGTGTCTGATGGGGGCCAGCCCTTGAAGCAGGGGCCTGCAGCCTGGGGTTCTGTCCTCCCTGACCTACCTTCCCCAATCAAAAGAACTGGTTGCTCACTGTCAGATCCCATCACAGAACCTCTCTATTTTGCTTTTTCTTATGGTGGATCTCCTAAAATGTGTACAGTAATTCAGATTTCTTGAGCTTTAGGGGCATCAGAATCATTGTTTTTTAAATATTAATACAAGTTCCATCTCAGACTCCCTAAATCATAATCATTGGGGTAGACTAGGAATCTGTTTTAACAGGTTCCCCAAATAGTAATGTGGGCCAGAGTTTGAGAACCACTCTCCTAGGATGTATGCTGTGTTCAGTTCAGTTCAGTCGCTCAGTCGTGTCCAACTCTTTGCGACCCCATGAATCGCAGCATGCCAGGCCTCGCTGTCCATCACCAACTCCCGGAGTTCACTCAGACTCACGTCCATCGAGTCCATGATGCCATCCAGCCATCTCATCCTCGGTCGTCCCCTTCTCCTCCTGCCCCCAATCCCTCCCAGCATCAGAATCTTTTCCAATGAGTCAACTCTTCACATGAGGTGGCCAAAGTACTGGAGTTTCAGCTTTAGCATCAGTCCTTCCAAAGAAATCCCAGGGCTGATCTCCTTCAGAATGGACTGGTTGGATCTCCTTGCAGTCCAAGGGACTCTCAAGAGTCTTCTCCAACACCACACTTCAAAAGCATCAATTCTTCGGCACTCAGCCTTCTTCACAGTCCAACTCTCACATCCATACATGACTGCTGGAAAAACCATAGCCTTGACTAGACGGACCTTTGTTGGCAAAGTAATGTCCCTGCTTTTTAATATGCTATCTAGGTTGGTCATAACTTTTTTTCCAAGGAGTAAGCGTCTTTTAATTTCATGGCTGCAGTCACCATCTGCAGTGATTTTGGAGCCCAAAAAAATAAAGTCTGACACTATTTCCTCATCTATTTCCCATGAAGTGATGGGACCAGATGCCATGATCTTCGTTTTCTGAATGTTGAACTTTAAGCCAACTTTTTCACTCTCCTCTTTCACTTTCATCAAGAGGCTTTTGAGTTCCTCTTCACTTTCTGCCATAAGGGTAGTGTCATCTGCATATCTGAGGTGATTGATATTTCTCCCGGCAATCTTGATTCCAGCTTGTGCTTCTTCCAGCCCAGTGTTTCTCATGATGTACTCTACATAGAAGTTAAATAAGCAGGGTGACAATATACAGCCTTGATGGGCTCCTTTTCCTATTTTGAACCAGTCTGTTGTTCCATGTCCAGTTCTAACTGTTGCTTTCTGACCTGCATATAGGTTTCCCAAGAGGCAGGTCAGGTGGTCTGGTATTCCCATCTCTTTCAGAATTTTCCACAGCTTATTGTGATCCACACAGTCAAAGGCTTTGGCTGTGTACCTCACTATAAATACGTATAGGGATAGCACTACTTTTTAAAAGCCTGGTTGACCCAAATCAAATTCCAGCACTTTGTATTGGTGTTTATTTAATAAATTTGTCTCAGTTTTCTCAGGTATTAAAAAATAAAGAAAACACTTGAAATCAGAAGAAGACAAACCTTACATTTTTTAGTGTCAAGAGACTGTCTTTCCTGCTATCCGGTTATTAAATCCCTTTGCTGTCCTCTTTGCTGGGCAGTCAAAGTGTAAGGAGTTCAAATAGCCTTTTCTTTAGCTTTTGTACAGAAAATGAATGGCAATATTTGGAAATAATTCAGAAGGAAAATAAAAAATTTATCAGGATTTCCCATGAAAAAAATAGCATTAGTTGAACTATCTAAAACTGCCCAATACAGAAGCTATTTTAATTTAAACCATTTGTTAGCTTGAATCAAACCTTCTGCCTTCTTCCTAAGAACTCCCATTCTGTGAACACATTATCTGAGTTCAGAACTCAGCCAGAAAGCTATAATTAGGACATTTAAATACATTTTTATGTTCTAAGGACTAACAGTTGTTAATAACTGGAACAAGCTATCTTGGTTTAAATTAATATGTGCTCTCTAAAAAAAAAACAGATAAAAAAATAAATTAAAAGAATTTTAATTAATTTTAAGATAAAATTATAAATAAATAAATTTTTTAAAATAAAACATTTAATTTAATTAATGAATGTTCTCACTAGCAACAGAAATGTAAATATGGTCCTGATTCATGAACCTGCCAGTAGTTGCTTCTGAGCTGTTGATAAGATAATCTGACTTTGGGTCTCTGACCATAGCACTAACAGCTGAATTGCAAGGGAGTAATAATACTTCTATTGACCATAGAGATGCATTGATGTATTGGCCTCAGAACTGATGGAGAGTTGAGAATAGAAGTGTAAGAGGTGGTCCCTACCATCCTCGCTGGGAGGTGTGGCTGGTCGTCACAGTGGGGAGCAGGGATGCCACACCAAGAGCTTATCAGTGACCAAAACCAGGTGTCAGTGCGGGCCACAGAGCCAGCGAGTGAAGGGATCTGGAGAAGGAAGGCCCAGCGTGCAGCAGGGAGGACTGGGGGATCTCTGGGGATAAACCGACTGAGACTTTTCTGTAGAGCAAGAGAGAATTATAAATGTTAGTAACTCAGATCTTGAAAGATAAGATATGCTAAATCCAAAATGACATTGCACTGTGTTTGTGGGTGTCCTATGGGTTTGTGTCCAGTCTTTTTAATGGCCATGTTTTCTAAATCGTTTCCACAGTTGCTGAAGTCCCTGCCTGTGGGTGTGGGTCAGATATATGGCTGCGATAATCCGTGGACAGGGGGCATCTTCCTAGGCGCCATCCTCCTCTCCTCCCCACTCATGTGCCTGCACGCTGCGATTGGGTCCTTGCTGGGGATAATAGCAGGTGAGTGTCAGACATTCTCCCAGATACTGAGCACTGCCTCCGCCCCGCTACTGTGTCAGGCGTCTTCTACATTCCAGACCTTTCTTGAAGGTCTGCTTCCAAGGGACCAATGGGAGTTCTTGGATGCCTTTCCCACCCCAGGCACCTTCCAGAACACCCTGCCTTTAGTCCAAAGCTCTGACCCCTCCTGTCTTCCCTAATAGGACTCAGTCTTTCAGCTCCATTTGAGAACATCTACGCTGGACTCTGGGGTTTCAACAGCTCTCTAGCTTGCATTGCAATTGGAGGAATGTTCATGGCACTCACCTGGCAAACCCACCTCCTGGCTCTTGCCTGTGGTGAGTATTCCCTGAACTTGGGGAAAGTTGCTCGTGACTATGGTGTCAAAATCCAGGTCAAACAATAAGAAAGGACTGTGTGAGGAACTAGAGCTGGAGTTCTAGTTTGAGCCCCTGATACCTGCTAAGTGTGTGACAAGGGCAACAGGCCTCCCCTCTCAGGGAGAACCCGGGTCTGCTCTGCCTACCTCGTTGCTCATGTTGGAGACTGGAGAGCCTGCTGGGTCATAGTAACCATCTTACAATATGTATTTGGTGGGGGATACAAGCAACTTGTCCTGTGTTCTTCATACTAATTATTTGAACCAAGAAACTGAAAGGAAACAAGCTAAATATAGTCAGTTCTCCTGGTAAGTCTGGTGGTATTAATGGGCCCTTAGAGAATCACGTTAATATGGCTGTTTTCAAACTGGAGCAAACATCAGAATCTCTTGGGAGTCTTGTTAAAACCCAGATTTCTGGGGCCCAGACCCAGTCCCGGACTCATTGTCTGTTAGAGCCGGTCGGGGAGGCAGGGGCAGAGCTTGCATTTTTAACAGGGTGCCAGGTGGTGCTGATGCTATTCCTCTGGGGACCACATTTTGAGACCTGTAATATTAATCCTTTCTGAGCTCCAGGCCAGACTCAGCCTGTCAGAGCTAGAAGGGGTTCTGGAGAGCTCCACGGCATCCTTCTCGTTTTACTGTTAGAGTTCTAAGAGCAGAGAAAGTGATGCACTGAAAGGCATCCATTAGGGGTAGATGTAAGCCCAGAGTCCATACTTGCTAACAACTTCCAGAGTTACTCCCACTACACTACTCTCCCTTCCTTCAGTACCATTCAAGCCCTTAGGTAAAAACAGACCTCAAGTGCTTCAGATCTGAAAAGCTAATGTATTTCCCAGGCCATTGCAAGGGTTGGCTTATTCCCCCATAGCTTCCAGCATCCCTAATTCAACACAAGTTAAAAGTATGTAAGATAACATGCTAGAATGAAAGGACTGATCCTTCCTGGGGGACAAAGGGATGGTAGGATATTGGAACAAGCAAGAATTTCTGTAATCTCATGGAAATATTTGCCAAGATTCAGTTTATCACCAAACTAATCAATCATTTGTTGGACAATTTATCACCATGAATAATGATTTATCACCATTAATCCAATAATGGCTAGATTTATCACCATTAATCAATCCAGCCATTATTAACATGGCGGGCCACATGTCAGGCAGGATTTGGAGTGAGTTCTTGCATTGGGCAGGATGTGGGATAGGACCAAGGATTTCTAAGGCTTTATTCAATTTTGATTATCTGATGCTGTAGCAAGATTAACAGAACTCAGATGCTCTGGAGTTGCCATTCACATGTTATTTTGTCAATCTCTTTATAGTTATATAACTGTTTCACCTACTAGCCATCTCAAAACCTTTTGCTCACTTACTTGTTTATAAGCTTAGGGCAAAGGAGGAAAGTAGAAACAGATTATGTGGCCTCCTGAGCTCACCTGGGATAAACTCTTATTCCGAGATGGATCTGAGGTTTCAAACCTTTATCTCAGGTGCAAACCGTTATTTTTTCTCTATTGGTAGTAGGAGAAAATATATACTAAACATTCGTAGTACAATCCAGACAGTACTAGGAGGAGCTAGGGATTCAGAAGCTTTAGATCCTAGGTGGCTCCTGTGTACAGAGAGCAGAAGCCAGTCAAGTAAGAGAGAGAAGCCCATGGGGACCACATGATGCAGAACCAAGAGACTCACAGGCCAGGAGTCCCTGGGGGAAACAATACAATTCAGAATCATCCAAAAGCACCTCCTAGAAAGGGTGGCTTTTCTGTAAGTCCTGAAAGGTAAGAGGAGGAATTGCAGTTGTTGCACACCATGGTCTGGGCCAGTGTACGGACAGCCTGAGCACATCCTTAAAGATCAAGCAAGAGCTGTCTTGGTCACAGAAGTTGCTGATAAGGTCTGCTGCTGCTGCTAAGTCACTTTAGTCGTGTCCGACTCTGTGCAACCTCATAGACAGCAGCCCACCAGGCTCCCCCGTCCCTGGGATTCTCCAGGCAAGAACACTGGAGTGGGTTGCCATTTCCTTCTCCAATGCAAGAAAGTGAAAAGTGGAAGTGAAGTCACTCAGTCATGTCCAACCCTCAGCGACCCCATGGACTGCAGCCTTCCAGGCTCCTCCATCCATGGGATTTTCCAGGCAAGAGTACTGTAGTGGGGTGCCATTGCCTTCTCCGCTGATAAGGTCTATGAAGATCTTTTCACAGATCATGGAAAAGGAGAAGACAAAGATGTTTACAAATGTGTTTCTCAAAGCTGAGATATTGTCGTTATTTTCTCTCTGTAATTTTATAGTAGTACAGGACTGTTGTACAAAACAAACAAAAATTCAGTCAATACAGAAGAGTATAAAGCAGGTGAAAACACTTGATCTTACTCCCTAGATAGAAATTTCCTGCCTCTTTCTTAAAGGACCTCATGATTACATTGGATATACTCGGCTAAGGATAATCCCCTATCTCAAAATCTGTAACTTAATCATAGCCGCAAAGTCCCTTTTGCCATGTAACATAACATATCACAAGTTCTTGGGATCAGGACGTAGACATCTTTGAGGGTGGGTGGGTGAAGTCGCTCAGTCGTGTCCGACTCTTTGCGACCCTGTGGACTGTAGCCTACCAGGCTCCTCCGTCCATAGGATTCTCCAGGCAAGAACACTGGAGTGGGTTGCCATTTCCTTCTCCAAAGTCCCTTTTGCCATGTAACGTAACATATCACAAGTTCTTGGGATCAGGACGTAGACATCTTTGAGGGCCTTTATTTTATCTATTATACCTACCTCCCTTTGGATAGATCCAGATTTTCTTTATTAGTACAGTGGTTAAATCAGTATAGAATTAGTTAAGAGCCCAGACACTGGTGCCAAAATCCTAGCTCCCCTTATTTTCAGTAGATGCCAAATGCACCCCACAGAGGCCATATGAATTTGCCTGCCACTGACAGTGTGTGGGAGTGCTGTTCCACCCACACGGGGCACAGTCATCAGTCTTTTTTATCTTGGGATGTAAACTTTGGAGACAGACCTCCAGTCCCTCTTGTAAAGCAGATCTCACAGTAAAATACACAGCAAGTTTCTGCCTGCCCATATCACCAAACAAAAGATCAAGCTTGACAGCCAAGGTAAATAAATAAAGACATTTATTATAGAGCTCCTCTTTTATTAACTCCTGTGGCTTTATCAGGAAGCAGACATGGGAGTCTCTGATAGAAGCCTGGTATATCTGCCTTCCCTGTGCCCCTAAACCAGAAATTGCACAGCCAGAGAACTCCTCAATTTTGTTATTTTATCACTGCAAACTGTAAACACACTTTGGATCACTTCTTACAGGTTGTGTTATCATAGTAGGACTTTCATATGGAGGTCTGTGGGGAGGGATGTTGTCTATGAAGAACTGGGATTCAGTCTTCCCTTCCACCGAGGGAAGCAAAGGGCCTTTTCTCTCCCTCAGCTACTCAGCACACTGTTAGGGACATCACCTCCAAACCATGATGTCCAGAACTTCACTGCTACTGTAAGGCTTTCCCAGCCCAACTCAGCTCATCTTAATGATGGGCAATAACTATTAGCTAGTCTGATACTCTTACTATAGAAAGAAAAGCAACATGGAATTGAAAGAGCATATCAGTACGAGACTTGAGCACCAAAAGGGTGCTAATAGGTATTAAGCTACTGTGCTCCTAGAAGAGAAATGCAGTAAGGACTCATGTGCTCAGGGGAGTGGCATAAAAGAGCTGGTGCTCAGGAGAGCAGGGACAGGGTGTCTCCATACTTAGCCAATGGCTAGTATATTTCTTGAATGAATGAATGAACTAAATGGGGAGGGTGGGGATGAAATTATCCAAGCCAAGCAGAGAAAATCTTCCAACCCCTTCTTCTCAGAGCAGTACTTCCTTCCTATGATGACAGACATGAGTTTATAGCTGCTGCTTGTGAAAATACATAATTTCATTAAGAGTCATCTTCGGCCACCTCATGTGAATAGTTGACTCATTGGAAAAGACTCTGATGCTGGGAGGGATTGGGGGCAGGAGGAGAATGGGATGACCGAGGATGAGATGGCTGGATGGCATCACTGACTCGATGGACGTGAGTCTGAGTGAACTCCAGGAGTTGGTGATGGACAGGGAGGCCTGGCGTGCTGTGATTCATGGGGTCACAAAGAGTCAGACACAACTGAACGACTGAACTGAACTGAACTCCCTATAAAGAACCTCTTCCAGCTGCCTTTTTACAGACAATGAAACTAGATTCCTAGTTCAGTGACTTGTTGTCCAACAAACAAAATGGCAGAGCTGGGAGTTGAAGCCCAGACCTTTTCCAAAGATGAGCCTTTCCTGTTAGCATGAAACAATTCATATGTGAAAGAACTAGGTATAATACTGAACAAAAAATATCAGAATAAAAAGATAAAATATCAATGAAAGGATGGAAATCTATAGTAAAGTAAAAGATCATAGAGTCTCTCCCACCACCCCACCCAACTCCCCAAAGTAGCAGATGTGTTTCTTGATGGACACGAGGACCATATGGTGAGTGTTGGTGGCCCAGTTGGCCACGTGGCCATTATAAGAAGGTCATTCTTCAGGAGGTCTCTATGAACCCTAAGGGCTTCCCTGAGTCTCCTTGGGCCCAAGAATTGAGAGTTAGCTAGCTGAGCTCTTTGTTTCTGTTATTTTACATTGAAGGTCATACATATACTCAAACTACCTACTCTCAAAAATTCATGCTCAAAATAAATAAAAACACAGGATGTTAACTCATTGACATGCATGCCGACCTTAACGGTTTTAGGGAAAATGTTAATACGAAGAGGAATCCTAGGTCTGTGTTCAGTTTCTGCTGATTTCTGAGTTACTATCTCCTTCTATATACATATACCATGGTTTTTTTTAAAAAACTGTGATTTCTAACCATTGATCTGAGAATCTCAGATGCCGTGAGATTGTATTTTACCTCAAGGAACATTCATAAGTTTCATTTTAATTATGCTTGGGTGAAATAATGGGGAAATGTATTTACTGTGGAAGGCCTTTTCCTTAAGTATTATGTTAGCAATAACAGCAAAAAGATAAATAGTACCACAGAAAAGCTACCTTTCTTGAGTACTTACTGTGTGCTAAGCCCAAGCATTACCCTTTTTCACACTCACATCAACTCTTGAGAGTGAGATTTCCATTACCCGCTTGTACAGGTGAGGAAATGGGGCCTTTGAGTGGAGGCTCCAAGTTCCTAAGGGGTGGAGCCTGGATGCAAACCCAGAGCTGCTGACTCTAAGCTCAGACTTGCAACCAGGGTGCTGGGCTCACTGGTGAAATGCGCAAGTTTACATTCCAGGGATTTATATTGAAAGGAGTCCAAGCGCTCTTTCTTTCCCTTTTTTTCCTCCTAGCCCTGTTCACTGCCTACCTGGGAGCCAGCATGTCACACATGATGGCTGTGGTAAGTTTGCTCTAACCTCACTTTCTCATCAGCATGATTGGTCAGTTTTTAATGATACAGAAACCCTCCTGAAGTCCACCTCAATGGCGTCCCAGGGCAGGATGCTTGACAGATAGTCACTGTAGGCCATCTTCTGGACCCATCTCTCCTCATTTACACTCCAGCATCACAGTAAACCTTAGTCCAAACTATAACTGCCAAGCTTGCTAAAAATATCAAATTGTTTGCCTTAAAGAAGCGAAACTTAGCATGTATATTATCAAGTCCATACTTTAACTCTGTGTGTCAGGCAGTTGACTTTAGAATATCTTTTACTTAAACAGAAACCTGGAACTATGTAGCGATTGAGAAATCAGAAAAGGAAGGAAAAGGATGATTGGCTAAAGATCCAGATTTCTTTTTAATTAAACCAAGACTTTTTCATAGCCTTAGTCTTTAAAAAAAAAAAAAATGCCCAGCTGGTCATCAGTAAGACTTTTTTAGACCCATGTCCTAAATTATTTAATAAGCAAAATCATCGCCTATTAAGTGCCTCTGGCCACTTCTCCTTCCTTTTCAGTAGTGTCCAGCCCTCTGACTTTCTCCTTCCCCTCCCCTGAGGAGCCCAGTACCCCCGGCTGCTCTGGGGCCCCCCACCTCTCAGTTCTCTTCCTCACCCACCACTGCAGGTGATACCAGGCCAGTTCCTGCTAACTCCGTCCATGCAGACGTGGTCATGGCTGCCAGCAGGGCAGGACCGCATCTAGTCCTCTTCACAGCAACACAGAGAGCTGACCTGGGAGGGTCCTTCTGCAGACACAGTTATCTTTATGGTGGAATGTTAAAGCCCTGTTACAGGCATGATGGGATGCGTTAGAGCTTGGGGGGCCCTTCACACCCCAACAAAAGTTCACAGACCTTGGCCTGTGAGCCAGAACTGGGCAGGATGCACAACAGAGTCAGCTAGGGAGATTGTGAAAAATCCCAATCCTCAGGCCCTATACCTTGGCATTTCTGGTGGAGTAGATCTTATATGATGCTTGGTTATCTGTGTTGTTGTTTTTTTTAAACTCTTCCAGATGATTCTGACGTGCAGTCGAGTTTGGGTACCATCACACCCGGGTTGGGGGGGCGGGTGGAGTCTACAGGGCCAAACTTAATCAAGTACATGGTGTATGCTCAGAATTGCTTGAGTTGTCATGGACGCACAGAAAGAGGAGCTACCCTCAAGGAGTTTAGAGTCTGTTTGAGAGATGAAACAAAAAGAAGTAAAGCAAATAGAGTCCAAGACCTAGCGTCTGGGCAGAGGCCAAGGGGAGAGAGAGCTGAACTCATCAAAGACAGCCTCATGGACCTGATGAGTGGTTGGGAGCTATTGGTGGTTGCTAAGTATCATCTCTAGAGGCTGTCATCTTTGCACATCCGCTGTAGGAAGTCTGACTGCGTAAGAGGGAGGGCAGGGCATGCATCAGCCCTAAGGAGTGCATGCTGACATTTCAGGAGCCTAATGTCCTAAGATCTTAAACTCAGTCTCCATGGGGACAAGCAGAGTCCAGAGTCGTGCCTCCAGAGAGTTATCTCCTGAGCTGAATAACAGTGGGGTAAAGCCTATGCTTTGTGCAAGTTAGCTTTCCAACAGGATGTTAAATAAACATGTGGCTTGTCTCTTTCTCCAGGTCGGATTGCCATCTTGTACCTGGCCCTTCTGTTTAGCCACACTATTGTTCCTCCTGCTGACCACAAAAAACCCCAACATCTACAAGATGCCCATCAGTAAAGTCACTTATCCTGAAGAAAACCGCATCTTCTACCTACAATCCAGGAAAAAGACGGTTCAAAGCCCTTTGTGAACGCAACCCCCATCCACAGCCATGGTCACAAGTCATTTCTGACGAGCTGCCCCAGTTGACTTCCAGAGCTTCAGAACTGTTGTTTTTACTAGTAACAAATTTCATACTAAACTGTCAGTAATCTGTTCTTATGCTCACTTTGTATCTCCTTCAGACTCCGGAACATCCCTAAACAAGTGACAAGACACACCAAGGTGATGTCCTCTGGCTGTGGAATTTTAAACCCTAGTGGGACATCGGCGCTAAGACTGTACTATATTTATAGAGTCAGAATGTTCCAACAGAAAGAGGAAGACCAAAGCTAATTATTGATATTTATTGATATTCTTGGCATTTGATTGTACATGATGTTAACAGTATTAATTAAAAATTAATCTCTATAAAACCAATCTCTCACAATCTCTATAAGCCTTAAGTGAATGGAATTCACAGTCACAAAATCAAAGTCAGCCTAGAATTCGCAGATAAGCCATTGGGCATATTTAAAATCAATGCAAGTTACTCATTATGGCTGTGGTCAACATCACAGAGCCCATCACTGAGCTCCTTCCCCAGTTCCTCAACAGAACGGCCTTCACGCTGTCCCCTGTGTGTGACATTCTCTTACAGGAGATGGTGGGTTTGTTTCAGGCTGGCAGACTGCAGGAGGGAGAATGGGATCCTGTCCATCAAAATTATTCTGTATTGTCACTTTTCTTGGTTATTGCAAAGGATTTTTTTTAGGTAGTTTATTATCTTTTTATTGTGAGAATGGATTTGTTTTCAATGAGGTAAAATAAGAGAAGTTCCTGGCTTTATCAGTTCCTAGATATTAAAGCAAAGTTAAATTTTTCTAAAATATTCACCATAGCTATTTTCACCTTATTCCCTAAGTTGATTCTGTAAAGGCCACAAAAACAGGGGATCAAATATCAAATCATCAACATCCAAGGGCCCTTTAAAGCCACATTTTCAATGCATCTAAGGATGTCATGTATTACAAAGACTTAAAGTTAGTGTCAGATTGCTTCTGAGTGCTTAGAAGTTGCTTAATTCTTACTTTTAAAAAAATTCACTATTTTCTAAACACTTACAATATTCTCACTCAAAAACCAATGGTATTTGACCCACCAAAAAGAAATATGGATAAAGAAGTCTCCAGTTTTGCTTTGTTTGTGTAAGCTATCAGTCCTGTAAAGATTTTATAACCGAACATGCTGAATACAGCAGTGGGAAACTTCAGAATTTTAGAGGACTGGAAAGTGAAATTGGAATCCTAAAGGTTTTTTCTTCCTTGAGTTTGAAGTAGTCAGTGCAAACTATAGGAACAGAAGGGAAGTAAACCCATAATTACTTTAGGGAAAAGTTCACCTCTTCATTTTCTCAGGAAAACACTGTTTCAATTTAAAAACCCCGTGACCTTTTGAAACCAGGACTTTGCAACTGTCATAGAGTCATGTATATTTCTGTGAAAAAACTAAATTTTCAGTGTTTTAAAAATCTCTTTTGTTAGGGAATTTGAGAAATAAGAGTTCAGAGGGGATGGACAAAAAAGCAAGCAAACCAAAGATCACCAGCCCTGGAGACCCTGAGTGTGGCTAAGTGAACCAGAGCCTGTTCATGTCTCCAAGTCCATGTTCACACGGAAGCCCTCACGGGCTGACTTTCTTCCCATGCCCTCACACAGACTTGCAAACAGGAACAGTTTCAAACCTTGTAAGTTGTCTAAATAGTATTCATTTTCTCAAGCTATTTTTGTTACTATTATCCTAATAATTTTAGCAAATATTTTATTGATTTTCTTAGGGGGCATTTGTATTCTTTTCTATTGCCTATATAATAAATTTCTATGTAAGAATGTGAATAAATTATATTCACAGCTCAGTTCTGTGTAAATTTTGTTTCAGTCATACGTCTTTTATAGTTATTGTACATATTAACAATCACATGCATAGGTATGTATGTATTAATACTAGAATCCTTCTTCCTTTCTTTATACTTCATAATAGCACCAGATGCAGAGTTGAGAAAACTATGTTCAGTTTCTGATTTATGAGCTCTTCTCCCTCAATATCCCCTCAACTACCCATTGGTCTCCTCGCTCAAGAATTAGAATGCATTCTTGAGAACAGTCACAGATGTTCAGGGCACACTCTTAACACTTTGAGAAGAAGATCCTGGGAGCTGACAGGCCCTGGGCACCCATCAGGATGGACCATGGGCCATGACCTGCCTCAGGGGTCAGTGTTCCAGGATAAGCTACTGTTCAGAATGCGTTATCCTCTGAGGATAAATGCCAATGCTTGTCTCTGCCTCCTTTCACCCAAGCTTAGCATGTGTGAAAGAAAACAGGGTAAAAATGGAAATTCAGTCCGACCAGTTCCAAACGTTGCCCAAACAGGAAACAAAAGGAGGCTACAGTGGGCTGGTCCCTTGAAGTGCCCTCTGTCAAAACAAAACCACTCCCACATTTTTTCAAGATAGTAAATCTACAAGAGTGATCTGCCCCCTTTGGTATGAAGTAGAAAACAAAGAGATCACTTCCCAGGTGGCTCAGTGGGGAAGAATCTGCCTGCCAATGCAGGAGATGCAGAAGACAAGGGTTCAATCCCTGGATTGGGAAGATCCCCTGAAGGAGGAAATGGCAACCCACTCCAGTACTATTACCTGGAAAATCCCACGGACAGAGGAGCCTGGTGGGCTACAGACCATGGGGTTGCAAAGAGTCAGACACCACTGAGCAACTGAGCACACAGCACAGAAGACAGAAGGTTTAGGCGCTCTTTTGCTAAAGACTCCAGACACTATATTTCTTTAGCAGTTACAGGCCCCAATCTTCTTGTTACCCAGACCCCTGATAACTGTGGAATACACTGAGATGGAAGGTTAAGTTCCAGGAGATCAGGAGTTTCCAAGGGGGGCCCTCTTACAAAGAAGCTTGTAAGAATATTTTTGAGGTTGCTAAGTATTAATATCCCCTGGAAAAGGAAATGGCAACCCACTCCTGTATTCTTGCCTGGAGAATTCCCATGGACAGAGGAGCCTGGTGGGTTACAGTCCCTGGGGTCACAAAGAGTAAGACACGACTGAGCAACTAAACCCAAGCATTAATACAGAATGAGGTTTTATACATGTGAATGTTGTCAGCCTCCCCTTTATCTAACACCTTTCTTCCAAAAGGCTTTAATCTTTAGGGTTAAATATCCTTCTTAAACCTGCATTGGCAACCCCCCAGACCATGAGAAGGCTTGTAGTAAGCATTAATACAGAATGAGGTTTTATACATGTGAATGTTGTCAGCCTCCCCTTTATCTAACACCTTTCTTCCAAAAGGCTTTAATCTTTAGGGTTAAATATCCTTCTTAAACCTGCATTGGCAACCCCCCAGACCATGAGAAGGCTTGTAGCTTCACAGAGTTCCATATGATAAAACAATTCTAAAAGTAGGACGTTCTGTTCCAAGTTCCACGCAGTTGCTCAATGATGTCATCAAAGATGTGATCTCTTTCCATCGTCAGTTTCAGCATCCTCAGACAGCTTCACTTGCGTCCCCAGGTTTTTTACCTCATGGTTTCAAAATAGCTGCCTTATTTGCAAACATCACAACCTTATCAGGAAGAAGACGGCAACCAGAGCTGCAAGAGAGTCACTCTTTCATGTTTCCCTCTTCTCAGGGAGAAAAATCTTTTCCAGGAGCTCTCCAAAAATACTTTCTCTTGAGTCCTTCTGGCAGAACTGGGTCATATGGCCAGTCCTGGTTACAAAGGAGTCTAGGAAAGTAACTATCTGGCCTGCTTCTTTTATATGCAGGACACTTGTCAGCCTCTGTTACTGCAGAGGTGGTGCACTCGGCCATACTGCAGCAAAAGCAAGAGGAATGACTATTGGACAGATGCCAACACTCCTGTCTTGGTTGGTATGTGGCACCACCAGACGGCACCCAGTGCCTATGTGCCCAAGGCACACTGGAGAGAATCCATGATGACAGCCAAGACCGTCTACTATGGGATTCTCAAAGATTTGGGACAAAGACCTCAACTAAAACCTTTTAACACAGTGATTCTTTGCTGAATACTTACTGAAATATTCCAGAGTACGTTAGATACTCCAGCCTCATACAAGGTTTTATAGCCCCTGACCAATAGGATTCTAAACAAAGGGTGAGACAGCCAGTGATAATGATCAAAGCGAGGAAAGTTTAGGGTCCATTCGTGTTCTAATCAGCCCTCTTAATCTAACAGTTGAATCCTCTAAATCATTCTATGTTGGAAGTCCCCTTTGGAGACTGTAGAGTTTAAATTCAGTTCTGAAGCATTGAAAACAAGTGTCTTGACATTTTCTACTTCATGGTTTCAAACAAACAATGAAAAAGCCAGTTTCCTGTTTGGGTTGGGTCCATGGGATCCTAGCCCATGGTAGCTTTGAATTATAGCACACTGGCATGCAAGGACTTGAAGGGGAAGAAATGAAGCTCAGAGGAAAGCACTGGCACAATACCAGGAAATCTGGCTGAAGTTAAGTCCATCAGGCCAAGGAAACAATAAAAGCCAAGACACGAGTTACTGGCCCAAGAGCAAATGTGTCTTAAGGCAACGAGAGCACACGTGGGCCAGCCCCAGGAAAAGCCAATCTAACGAGGCCTTTCTACACTATGAGACCCCAGGTTGGCTTCTCATCAAGAGGCTAGATCTGTGAAAGCAACTAGCCACTCACAGCACTTGAAATAGTGAAAGTGTTAGTCGCTCAGCCGTGTCCTGCTCTTTGCAACCCCATGGACTGTATAGCCTCTGTCCACGGAATTCTCCAGGCAAGAATACTGGAATGGGTTGCCATTCCCTTCTCCAGGGGATCTTCCCAACCCAGGGATTGAACCCAGGTCTCCCACATTGCAGGCCAATTCTTTGCCTGAGCCATCAGGAAAGCCAGCCTAAATAGACGTGGGCTTTAAGGATACACACTGGATTCAAGCATGAAGGACAAAAAAAAAAAAAACATGTAAAATTTCTTGATAACTTTTTGACTGAAAGTTGAGATGAGAACACTTTGAATACACTGAGTTAAATGAAATATTAGTATATCATTAATTTTACCTTTAAAAAAAGTTTAGTGTAGCCACTAGAAAATTTTTAATTATATATAAGACTTGCATTTGTGACTCACATTGTATTTCTGTTAGGCAGTGCTGGGCTAGGCAATACCCAAAGCCTTCATGGCAACTCAGACAGCACTGAGCTGTTGGTTGGAACTCAACTTTCAGAGAATCTGTCCTTGCCTTTAAAAGAATGAATGGGTAAGAAAGCCTTTTCTCTATTATGCTGCTAGCTAATTCTTGAGTCTTTATCTCAAACCTATGAGTTCAAAGACTCAGTGGGGAATTTTACTCAGGCAAAATTTTACACCTTTCCAGACTACTCTGTGCACATCAAAGGTGTCATTTAAAAATATATATATATTATACAGCTACAGAATGAGTAGACTGATTTTCTTGTGTGTGGTATGAAGCTGTTCTGAAGTTAGAACCTGAAAAGCATCCTCAGAAGCACTCATATCTAGGGCAGCACCACTGGAATAAGGGGTGCCTCCCAGTGTGTCCATGTGAGGGATACCATCACCCAGATGTGCCAGGGCCCATCAGACACAGACAAGGAAGAATGGACCACCAGGGTATAAGGCATCAGGGAACGGTGGCAGACTGTGGCAAACTGAAGACTGCATACCAGTAAATGCTAAATTTCCTCCATGGGCTCCCTTTTGCAAATTCTATTCCCCAGCACCTCTTATAAACGCTCTACAAAACTTCTTGACCAAGGGCATTTATCAGAATTAAGAGCCTTTGAAAAAATACAGTTGCTCCCATCCCATCCTGGACTCAGTGAATCTTTGGTGACTCCACCAATGACTCTAATGTGCCCTCCTACATAAAAGTGACTGCAAGTTCAGAAAACTCAGATGCCAGGGTCCAGCCCCGGTGGATCCAGGGTAATTCGAAGCAGGGACGGAGTCGGCGTCTAGAGGAAAATTGTTTAATTACAGATATGGGGAGAGATTAGAAAAGAATAGTGTAGTAGGAAAATTAGTGGAGAAAAGAGGCTGAATAACTTGGTTTATGCGGAGAACCAATAAAACCCCGAGACAAGGGGTTTGCACCACCTACGTAGGCCACAGGTGTCTTCCTGGTCTCCAGAAGGAGTGAAGACACAAAGTGCCTCCCCATTCAGATCTTAGAAGCCCAGGCAAAATTAGTATGCTTGGTGAGCTTCCATGCTCCAGATGGGAATTCAGCCAGAAAAGGAGAGAACAAGAAAAGACCACATAGGGGAAACCAGTCTTTCCAGGAACTGGTCCCATTTCTTTATATCCCAGGTCCACTTTTATACTTTTTGTTATACATAGAGATAAATGGAAAATACAAAGTCACATGAGGTCAGCAGTCCTGACCCTTATTGAAACCATGCTTTCTTTCTGCATTCCTTCCGATATACAAAGTTCTCAGGTGATTTACATCATCTTCTGGCCAAGAGGCCTGCTAACATTTTATGACCCTTTCTGATGATGATTAGTCAACCAAAAAACTTATTTTCTCCAAAGGTGATTTTTCTTAAGTCAGGCACCACCCTCCGAAGGCACCAGATAAAGTTGCACTCCTACAGGGCAAAGGTGCAGTGGGCTATAGTCAAAGAATTAGGCCTAAAGTCTAACGTGATTAATATCAGGTTCAGTTCAGTCGCTCAGTCATGTCCGACTCTTTGCAACCCCATGAATCGCAGCACGCCAGGCCTCCATGTTCATCACCATCTCCCGGAGTTCACTCAGAC
>SJYT01034928.1:127969-195223 GCA_006410635.1 Cephalophus harveyi | reverse complement strand
AAAAAAAAAAAAAAAGCCAGTTTCCACAGCCAAGAAATTCACAGTGTAGCTGGAGAGAGAAAAGTGGGCATCTGAAATGCCAGTAAAGCAGTGTTAGAACGGTGTATCAGAGAACTAAGCCGTAAGGGAAAGGCTGTGAATGGGGTGGGATGTCTTAGTAAGGGAAGATTGTTGATGTTGGGGGTGCTTAGTAAAGGTTTCACAGAAAAGGTAGGTTCTCTTAGGCCTCATGAACTGTAGATGCTTCGGCTGGACAATGGGAGGGGAAGCAGCAGCATGCTGAGCAGGAAGGAGACTGGAGTGAGTGGAGTGTATCTATGAAGTAGCAGCAGGCAGCCAAGAGGCCCCCCTGGCTGTACCCAGATGGCAAACCGCAGGACGGCTTAAGTCAGATGCCCCTGGAAGCTAAATCTGTTTCTGATTTTCTGTGAATAGGAGAAATTCTCATTGTGATGCTTTGCCTCCTCCTTATTGTTAGTGGAAACAATAGTCATATAACTCAGAAGTTATCCAAGGCTTTAACTAATAGAGGACGTGTCCAGGAAACAGACCCAAAGTCAGTAAGTCTAGACTAGAAAGTGTCTTTTTTTCCTCTCCCTGTTTTGGTTGTGCTTCCAGTTTCTCATGCTAAACTTGGATATGTTCGGCCCCCTTGCATAAACGCAAACAGCCGCTGATTTTGAGTGGGATCGTAGGCTGAATGAAGCTGGAGAGGTCATCGGCATCAGCACCCTGCTTTCCTTAGGAACCGAGTTTAAACTCTGCTTGGATAAGAAACTCTTCTTTCAGAAGACTCTGACAGAGTGGCTGGTTTGGGAGTAACCCTCCTGTCAATAAAAGAAAAATAAGTATAGAAGCTCATTATAATAGATGAAACAACCATTCAGAGAGCAGCCAGGACTTGAGGGACAATTCCTGAGAGACAGGAGCACCCTGAGAGGAGCTGCCTGTTCACTCTGACACCATCCCCCGAGGACTTCTGATTCACAGTCCTGGGTGTGGAGTCTTCACAGGAAACAGCAGCCCCACAGGGCTGACAGGTTGGGGTTAGGGGGTTCCCAAAGTATCTGGGATTTGAAGGACAAAAGTCTCAGGAGAAAGGGAATCACGGGAAAATAAACGAAAAATGAGTGTGCAGTCTTCCATTAAGGTCTTTGCCAACTCCTAAGGTGCACGCGATCAGAGCAGGACTCCTGGAGTCCCTGCAGAAAGCAGCAGCTGGGAGCCTCAGCAACCGTATATAGTGCTCGTGAGACAAAGGTCCATGTTCAGGGCTGGCCGGAGGGAGGGGTCCGGGAAGCACCCCAGGCTTTAGTTGAAGGCCCAGAAGGCCACACCTTCAGACTAAGGGCAAGCTGAAAAAAGTTAGTCTGGTCAAAATTTGAAGCTGACAGAATAAAAGTGGTCTGACTGCATTCTCTGTGCCTGCCAACAGAATGTGTTATATTCTTAAGAGAAAGATAATCTGGATTGTCCAGAACCTCTATAATTTTTAATGCAGAATATTGGTATCTAATAAAAAATTAAAATGCAAGCTAGAAATTGAAACCAAATGACCAAAATGAAGAATAAAAAGAGACGGTAGAAAGAGACTTAAAGTTTATTCAGATATTGGAGTTATCAGTTGGGAACTAACAACACTTAATAATCTAGAAGTAAAGAAGGAGGGTTTCAACAAAGATACAAAATCTTCTTAGCCAAGTGGAATTCTGGAAATGAAAAATATAAGAAGTGAAATGAACAATTCAATACATGGATTTAATAGCAGTTTATAGACTTACACACACTCAGGATAAAGGATTATTGGAAAAGGATAAAGGATTATTGGACCAGAAGGAATATTAGTAGAAAAATACACAGATTGAAGCACAGAGAGGAAAAATACAGAAAAGAGAACAATAGACATACAGGACATGGTGAAAACATTTACATACATGTGTATTTGGAGTTGTAGAAGAGGAGAGTGTGATAGAACCAACATTTAAAAAAATACTGACAGAGTTTTCTAAAAGCATCAGGAGACATAAAGTCACAGATTAGAGAAGCTATACAGTTCTCAGTAGGATAAATACGAAGAGCCACACTGAGGTGCATCTGTGGCCCTCTGTGAACAAATAGAATGAGCAAATACTTAAACTCAACTGTATCAGAAATTACATTAAGTATAAAGGGACTATATGTACAACTTAAAGCCAGAGATTTTTCAATGGGATAAAATATTAAAATCCATTTATATCTTTTTATGAGAGATAATCTTTAGACAAACTTTAAGGGCAGAAATTTGAAAGTAAAAATTTTGGAAATAAACACATACACATGTGCATACAGGCAGAGAACAATCAATAAAGGTATAGAATATTTAGATCGTACTAAATAATCAACTTACTCTGCTTGACAATTGTAAAACATTATACTCATCAACAGCAAAATACTCTTTTTAAAGTGCACATAGATCATTGACAAAAATAAACAATGTGCCGGGCCATAAATCAAGTTTAAATAAATTGCAAGGTTTTGAAATAACATGTCTGTTCCCTGACTACAGTGCAAAGTAGAAATCAGTAACAGATAAATATAAAATCTGAAAATGTTTGGAAATTAAACCGTATACTTCTATTAATAATGCCCTTTGAGCCAAAGAAAGTATTACAATGGGAATTAATTTTTTTACCTAAATTATAATGAAAATGATACGTAAATGTATGGGATGCATTTAAAATAGTGCATAGAAGTAAATTTTTAGCTTTGTATTTATGTATTAAGAAAGGAGAAAGATTGAAATATCTAAATTTCAGTCTCAAGATTCTAAATGCAATATGGATTAAAGTCCCCCCAAAACCAAAGAAAGTAAAAATAAGAGCAGAAAGGAACAAAATAGAAAAAAAGTTAGGTAAAGAATTAAGTAAGTAAGTAACATACTACACAATTGCACTCATCTCACATGCCAGCAAAGCAATGCTCAAAATTCTCCAAGCGGGGCTTCAACAGTATGTGAACCGAGAACTTACAGATATTCAAGCTGTATTTAGAAAAGGCAGAGGAACCAGAAATCGAATTGCCAACATCTGTTGCAGAGAGTTCCAGAAAAACATCTACTTCTGTTTCATTGACTATGCTATGCCTTTGACTGTGTGGATCACAGCAAACTGGAAAATTCTTAAAGAGATGGGAATACCAGACCACCTTGCCTGCCTCATGAGACATCTGTTTGCAGGTCAAGAAGCAGCAGTTAGAACTGGACATGGAACAACGAACTGGTTCCAAATTGGGAAAGGAGTCTGTCAAGGCTGTATATTGTCACCCTGCTTGTTTAACTTATATGCAGAGTACATCATGTAGAATGCCATACTGGATGAAGCACAAGCTGGAATCAAGATTGCTGGGAGAAATATTAATAACTTCAGATATGCAGATGACACCACCCTTATGACAGAAAGCAAAGAGGAACTAAAAAGCCTCTTGATGAAGGTGGAAGAGGAGAGTGAAAACCTGGCTTAAAACTCAACATTCAAAAAATTAAAATCATGACATCCAGTCCCATCACTTCATGGCAAATAGATGGGGAAACAATGGAAACAGTGACAGACTTTATTTTTTTGGGCTCTGAAATCACTTCAGATGGTAAATGCAGCCATGAAATTAAAAGATGTTTGCTCCTTGGAAGAAAAGCAGTGACAAACTTAGCATATTAAAAGGCAGAGACATTACTTTGTCAACAAAGGTCCGTCTAGTCAAGGCTATGGTCTTTCCAGTGGTCATGTATGGATGTGAGAGTTGGACCATGAAGAAAGCTGAGCGCCGAAGAACTGATGCTTTTGAATTGTGGTGTTGGAGAAGACTCTTGAGAGTCCTGTGGACTCTCAAGGAGATCAATCCAGTCAATCCTAAAGGAAATCAGTCCTGAATATTCATTGGAAGGACTGATACTGAAGCTGAAACTCCAGTACTTTGTCTACCTGAGGCAAAGAGCCAACTCATTAGAAAAGACCCTGATGCTGGGAAAGATTGAAGGCAGGAGGAGAAGGGGATGAAAGAGAACAACATGGTTGGATGGCATCACTGACGCAATGGACTTGAGTTTGAGTAAGCTCCGGGAGTCAGTGATGGACAAGGAGGCCTGCCTGCTGTAGTCCATGGCATCGCAAAGAGTCAGACATGACTAGCGACTGAACTGAGCTGAAGAAGATCAGCAAAATGAAATGGAAAAGATTAATCAAATTGATAAACATCAGTAAGACCGATCAAGTACAAAGGGAAAGCTGATGATCAATATCCGGAATGAAATGAGAAGTTTTACTACAGATTTTATAGGCATTAAATAGACATTAACATATACTTAGGCCAAACATTTAACAGATTAAAGTGAACATATTCGTTGAAAAATACCACCTACAAAACTGATATGAAAATATGCAGAATCTTATGTCTATGAAAGAAAATCTATGATTTAAAATCGTCTCATCCCACCCCCCAAAAAAACCTGAGATGGCTGTTTTGATGACTTCTCAGTCTTCCAAGGCAGAAATAATGCCCAACTTGCCTAGCATTTCTCAAAGAATAGAACTTTTTCTACTCACTTTTCATCTCCTTCTATGAGGCCAGCATAACCTGACACTGGAATCCAGTTTTAATATTACAGTGTTCAGCAAAAGAGGGCCGACACAGAAGAGTAAACACCGTTTGGTTCCATTAATATGGAATTCCTTAGTGGGCTGGCAGAAAGCAGAGTAGGGATTACTCTTGGAGAGGTGAGATACTGACGGGGTGCAGCAGAGAGGACTCTCCTGGGGTGCTGGAATGTTCTGTATCTGGGTAGTAATTATAAGAGTACTGAATGTACTTTATGTGCACGTTAGTAGTAATATTCAAAAAAGAGACTGTAAACTTGACATTTCATCCCCACGTGGTTTCTTTTATATCTAAATTGAATTCCATGTGCGTTGCCTGCGCTCGTGTCCTATTTTGACTGCCTTGGATGAAGGCCCCCTCTGATGGAGTTGCCTTGCTTAGCCGGCAGGCTTTCGCCTTGGGCTTGCTCTTCTTTGAGAATAAGGAAATGACCCCGACCCAGGGGTGCCTGAGATGGAGCCTCTAGTTCTTCCCTCACTCTGCTCACTTCACACAGTGTGGTTTTCTTCACAGGCGCGGTGGTTTTGGGAGGCATACTTCCAGTCAATCAAGGCCATCGCCCTGGCCACCCTGCAGATCATCAACGATCGGATCTATCCATACGCCGCCATCTCCTATGAAGACTGGAACGACCCTCCCGCCGTGGTGAGTAAATGCTGGGGTGAGCCACGTCAGGCATAGGCCAGCAGACAGGACGATGGAACATGTACTGAATTTGTAAAGATGGTTTAAGTTTGAGCTTTCTAAGATATAAGAGTGTGCTAGAATATGTGGGACCCAGTAGGACCAGTTTTGGTCTTCCCTGTTGGCCCAGGTGGTAAGGAATCTGCCTGCAGTGCGGGAGACCTAGGTTTAATCCCTGGGTTGGGAGGATTCCCTGGAAGAGGGCATGGCCACCCACTCCCGTATTCTGGCCTGGAGATCCCCGTGGACAGAGGAGCCTGGCGGGGTACAGTCCGTGAGAGCAGGGCACGACAGCGCAGGACGAGTTTGGGCTTCCCCGGCGGCGCTGGTGGTGGAGAGTCCACCTGCCAGGGCAGGAGAGGTAAGAGGCACGGGCTCGACCCCTGGATTGGAAAGATCCCCTGGAGCAGGAAATGTCAGCCCACTCCAGTATTCTTGCCTGGAGAATCCCATGGACAAGAGAGCGGGCTCCTGTCCTTGGAGTAACGAAAGAGTAGGTCGTGACTGACGTGACTTAGCACACACGCACGCAGGACCAGTTTAATTTTGAAACGATGACAAAAGTAACAAATACTGAAGCAGCAGTTTGTTTTAAATGTGCTTAGGAAGACAGTGTGTGTGTTTATTGCAGAAATAAATTGGGAGGCCTGGGTCTTGTTGGAAATGGAAGACTTCCTCATGGCTTTTGCAATGGTGGTGCTTTGAACTCTTGAAAAGATTCTGTAAGCAGTTTAGTGATGGCTTATATTTTGAGCACTCCCTCTTGTGCTTTCTGCTAACTAAGTGCTTTACATGGATGTCAATTAACATTCAGGCCCCTGGTAGGGGACATCATCAGCAAAGATGATAGAGAGGCATTAGGGATTGCTCAGGGTGGCCGAGACGCCTCGGTCCTTCCAGCAGCAAGATGGGGTGGGCAGATGCTGCTCTCAGAGCTTCGTCCTTAATTGCAGGAGTCCTGAGGCACCTGTGGCCTGGGAGGGATGCGTACCTGAAGCTGTGGGGGGCACAGTCTCTGCCCTAGGGCACACCTGCTGTCTGGCTCCGAGACCCCGAGGCCTCTGTGCGAAAGAATAGGCTCCCCTCCGCCGAATCATTGCTCTTCTCTCTGTGGCCAGCCGTCCTTGTCTCCTGACTCTCCCCGCTCTTAACAGTGCTGTGTGCTGCCATCTGGTCGGCCTTCTCTTTCCCTCCCCACCTCCCTCCCTCCTCTCTCCCTCCCGCCTTTCTTAAGGGGCTATTGTGTGCCAGCGCTCCACCAGGTGCTGAGAAAGCAGAAAAGGAAGCCAGGCCCTGCCCTCAGAGGAGCTCAGCGGAAAGAAGGGTGTTGTGTGAGGTGTCCTGCAGTGGAGCGGCGGGTGGAATGCCCAGGGAGCCCCGAGCGAAGGCGGGCGGTGCTCCTGAACAGGAGTGCCCGAGAGGAAGTAGAACGGTCAAGGCAAGCGAAACAGTAGCAGACACCTTTCTGTTTCCCTTGAGGGAAGGTTTCCTTCTGCCCGTCTCTTCCCTTGACTTCATTGCCAAAGGTAACCTTCCAGAATGTTTCTGTTCTTGTATAGACATACTGTATAATTTTAGAATACAAATGGGGTCACACTATGCATGTTATTCTCAACCTTGCCTTTTTTACTTTAAAACTAGATCATGGGCTTACTTCCATTTCATTCTGTATAGGGATACTTCAGTTTTAAGGACCGCTGGAATCACGTCTCAGCCTTTCGGCTAAGATCGTGCGTTGGACCGCTGTATATGATCCCATTGCTTAGGTCTATCTTACAGGCAGGTCTATTTTCAACAGTAATAGGGGGGAATGCATATTATTGCATCCACACATCCTTTCAGGTGTGTTTGCACATAAATGTGTGAATATATCTGTAGAATTAATACAGCAGAGACATGGCTAGAAGAATAAGCACCCTTTAAATGTTGATCAGTCAGTGAGTTCAGTCGCTCAACCCTGTCTGACTCTTTTCAACCCCATGGACTTGAGTGTTGATAGATACTAACAAATTGCTCTTTCAAAAGACTACACCAGTTTATAGTTCCACCAATAACATTTTGTTTATTCTGGTTCTCCATGCCTTCAGTAACCCTGAGTACTTGAACTTTTGCTCACTTGGAAGGTTATATCTCTCTCCGTTGCTCCCAGAATACAAATATAAATCCTATTTGAACTGTGATGGATCACCCTGGCTTTTTAGATTGTTTTTGGCATGTATTCATTCAGTGGGTATTTCCTGAGTGTCTGTTTTGTTCCAGGCAGTGTTCTTGGTACTTGAGATATGTCAGTCAACAAAGCAGAGAAAAATCCATGCCACTAGGGAGTTTACATTGCAGTAGGTCTTGCTATCTGGAAGCAAGATTTGTCTTCCTAGTAAAATTTTAAAGCTTTCTTTATACAGGTCCTTTACAAGTCTTGCAAAATGTTTTCTTAGGTGTTTTATCATTCTTACACTCTGATAAAGGAATCCATGCTTTCTGACATTTTAGTTCCTAACTGATTACTTTTGTATGAAGACATTGTTGGCTTTTATATATAAACTTGTAATACTCTGACTGAGTTCTGTAATTGTTTGACTTTTTTCAAGTTGATTCTCTTGTGTCTTCTAGATGTACAGTGATACCTGCAAATGCTAACTATTCTTTTCTCCAACACTTGAACCTTTTGTTATCTTTTATCTAATTGCCTTGGCTGCTGCTTCCAGAACAACGTTAACTGACCATCATTTAATGTTAAGTGTTAAAAGAGAAGGGTGGGTGTTGTGTGAGAAAGGGGGAAGTTAGGTTCCCCCCTCCCCCAGCTTACCTCTGGTTCTCTGGAGGACAGAGACTCAGGCAAGTGAGTGTTAGATGTGATACAGGGAGGGGATGGGCCAAGAATGATGAATTTTGGGGTTTCTGATTCCATCCAGAAGGAGCAGCAAATTCAGAGGTCAGAGGGACAAGAGAGCATGGTGGCTTCAGGAACTTTGAGGGGGTCAGTGTGGCAGGAGTGAAGGGTTTGTGAGGGAGACGCAGAAGGTGGAGCCTTCCGAGGGCCCAGATCGCCAAACCCCTGGCATCTTAAGGGAGGTGCTGGAATGTTTCCCGTGGGTGATGGGAGGTCAGCGGAGCACCTCCACAGGAGTCATGTGGTGAGATTGCATTTCGGGTCATTCTGACATCAGTGTGGAGGGTGGTTCTGTTGTAGGAGGACAAGGCCAAAGGCAGGAGACTGTTTCAGGAACCCAGGTGAGAATCAGTGGAGGATTAACGTGAGCGGCGGGGCTTCCCTGGTGGCTCCGTCGGTGAAGATCTGCCTGCAAGACAGGAGACCTGGCTTTGATCCCTGGCTCAGGAAGTTCCCCTGGAGAAGGAAATGGCAACCCAGTCCAGTATTCTTGCCTGGAAAATCCCGGGGACAGAGGAGCCTGGCAGACTATAGTGTATAGGGTCGCAAAGAGTTGGACACAACTTAGCGACTGAACCACCGCTCAAATGTGAGTGATACCAGGGACCACCGGCCGTGCTAACTGGGAAGGCGTTTAGGAAGAGTGAGGAGCGTGGTGTCGTCTATCCAAATAGGGAGTGTGAGTGCGTGGGCACCGCGGGCCAGGGTGGCGCTGGAGCCCACACACGGTCAGGCAGCAGGGCCTTCCGGAGTCCAGCGCCAGGCCGCCTTTCCAGCCTTGTTTCCTTCTGTCCCCTTTTGGGGAGCACCAGGTACTGGCTCCACAGCGCTGTCCTTCCTGTGTTTGCTCTCTCCCTGTGCCCTTGTGACCATTACTCCTTTCACCAGCCGCTGTTCACCATCATCTCTGGTCTCAGGCATTTTATTCAGGGGCCCTGGCCATGTACCCCTTTCTCCGTGAGATTTTTCCTGGACCCCTTACAGGAAGTGATCTTTCCTTCTTGTAAATCTTAAAGCGTATTATCTGTTTCTTTCCTGCCATTTAACATCAAGAAGTACAATTTCCTGTAAAATTTTAAGTTTCTTAAGGGAATTTCTGAGTTATCTTGGTATTCTTTATAATACATAGAGCAATTTAATTCAGGTAGGAATCCCTTTATACATAAAGAAGGAAGGAGGGATTGAGGAGGGTGGAATTTCCAGGACTTGAACCATCCATAGCTCACTCACATGCTGATGTGACAGCCTGTATTTTATTTGAACTAAACGTTATTGGGAAGGTGAGAAAAGCGAAAGATTCCCTCTCATCTCTGAAGCAGTGAGATGAATGAGGCTCACTGATCCTGATGACTCGTCCAAGGTCACATAATGGGCAAGTTGCGTAAACAAGCAGGAGCCCAGCTCTGCTACCCACAGAATGTCTTGACTGGTTTACAGAGTTTTATGGGAGCCATTGAGCCTCCTCCGGGCTGAAACATTTCCACTCTTCTGAGCATATGGTACAAGCTTGAGACAAAGAAGATCACATCTGTTGCTCTGCGGGAGAATTCATACAGGTGGGATAATCATGACCCAGCTCGAGAATGTGGAGACAGTGGGCGCTTTCCTGTACTTTTATCTAAAGCCCCAAGAAAAGTGTATGAGGATAAATGGTTGAGATTCTGGTCTCTGTCTTTCATAAGAATACAGACTAGGAGAAAATAGTACATGAAGTTTTATAGTTTTGAAATAGGCATATTTTAATTGAGGACAAAGCAGAATGCTGGACTCAATTTGGGCAAGAAGATGAGTATAAAAAGCATAGATCTGAATAAGCAACTGGAAAATATATTCTTTATTTATTTATTTTTCTTTCTTAAGGGGAATTTAGTGTTTACCACATTCTAGGAGCTCAGGTGATGAGAGCCCTGATTTAAAGCTATAGGTTGTACATTTCTGCTTCTTCAGTGAAAGCAACTGACAGAAAGCCTGAAGAGCATTGATTTATTTATAGTTAACTTCCCTCCCGCCCCTTCAGAAATACTTAACCTGTCCTCGACGTGGTTACTATGAGCCCAGCCTGCAGGGGAGTCTCCCCTCTAGATTCCATCAAATTTACCATATCAGGCACCCCGAGGTGGGAGTCGGTGTGGATCTCAGTCAGTAAATCAAGGGTTGGCCTGGCTTTTTCAAAGATCTGCAGTCAGGGCCTCCAGCCATGCTCGGAGCTTGCTCAGCTGGAGAGGAGGGCTGAGAGCAGAGAGCCCTTTTTTGGCCAGATGCCACTGCCTGAGTTTAATGTTTAAAAAAAGAAAAGGCTTGTGTGTGCATGGTGAAGATGGAGAGGTGGTGGCCGGCCGTGCAGAAACTCAGAGCCTGTGTCACCAGATGCTCTGCCTTCCTTGTTTGTAACCGGAACAGGGGCCGATTACATTATCCACCTTGTGCTATACTCTCAGAAGGTGAAAACGTTTGAGTAGGTCATTCTGGAGCACAACTTTAAAGTGGCAGAGTGGTCCGGTCTGGAAAGATGGGGCCTTTGTCTCGAATCTTCTCTTTGGAAGGAATTTCTCACCAAATGGAAGTTTCCTTATGAGGGATGACACATTTCTTCTTAATCATTAAATTTTTTAGCTCCTCTTGTCAAGGATGCCTGCATTTTATGGTCTCTTGAGGCTTTCATTTCTCCCCGCCCCCCCCCCTTTTTTTTTTCAAGTATCAGCAAAACTTTACCATCTCCCCAAACACTCCCTGCCTGTATCGCTTCTCAGGCGTGTGAAAATGTCTGGTCTACCCCTTGGCAGGCCTGGTGCCTGGATCTGGGCCTGGCCTGGGTGGCTGGGGGTCTCTTCGGACACCCTCCCCCCGCTTACCTCTGGTTGCTTGCGGGACATGAGCTTGTCGGGAGGACACAGACTGAAGCTCGGGAGCACTGAGGATGTGCGGATATGGAGCGGGCCAAGAGCCGTGAGTGTTTGGATTTCTGGCCTGTGCCAACAAAACCGTATCCTCTCGGTAACCATTAAAAAATAATAATAAACGTAATATAATCCTAAAATCACGTAGAGTGGAATATTTTCCCGTATTATTTTTGCACAGCGTGATTAGAAGGGTTGTCCTCCGCCTCGCCATCATGTCCTGCCGTGATCTGGTAGCGGTGGTGGTGTCAGTCCCTCAGTCGTGTCTGACTCTTTGCGACCCCATGGACTGCAGCCCGCCAGGCTCCTCTGTCCGTGAGATTCTCCAGGAAAGAATGCTGGAGTGGGTTGCTGCGCCCTCCTCCAGGGGATCTTCTCAACCCGGGGATCAAACCCAGGTCTCCTGCATTTAAGGTGGAGTCTTTACCATTTGAGCTACCTGAGCAGGTAAATTTTATTTACCTAGTTCCTTCTGGCAGTGTTTTTCAGATTTGTTGTCATAGATAACACTGGTATAGATAACCCAGGTTTTGTTTTTTTTTTAACACTGACTGTACTGGACCTAGAACAACAGAAAAGGGAGACAGCAGGGGTTCCATAGCTATTGACAAAAACCCTGACAAACTGACAAGAAAAGTGGGGAAGTGACCTAAAATGGATTGTTGCCCCTAGCACAAGAATAAGGTTGACAACAAGAACTTGTTCCTATGAAATCTAGCCAGTGTGGCGGCTTTGCTGCAAGCCAGGCCTCAGACGCGGATTAGATGCGCTCACCTAGGCATCCTGTAAGCCTGGGTCCAGGTTTTGAAGATGGGGGGGGGGGGGGCTCAGCAGGTGGGAGGGCTGTGGAAGAGCTCTTGCTTGGGTGGCGGTCCTCACCTGCGAGGGGCAGGGTCAGAGCTGTGGACTCGGTGCAGCAGAGCCTGCTGTTGCCCCTAGTTCTTGGGGAAGCGGTTCTCCAACGTCAGGACGTGTCAGAAGCTCCCGAAAGGCTCGTGAAAATGCAGATTGCTACCACTCCACCCCTAGTTTCAGATGGTGTCAGTCTGGGTGAGGTCTTCGGATTTGCGTCTCTAGCAAGTTCCCAAGTAGTGTCAATGTAGCTAGTCCAGGGGCTGTGCTTTGATGTGGGATTGGTTCACTGTGTGTGTCCTGACTCACTGCCTGGAGAAGGCGCTCCCTCTTCCCCCATCCGGTGCCTCTTCTGCACCCCTGGAGCTTGATTAGACGCTTCTAGAGCCTGGGCTAAGCCCACATCTGTCTCAGCTACAAGAAGAACTCAGGGCTACCGGTACTTAGATGTCCAGACAGCAGCCCTCCTCATTCACAGAGGTTGTGGTTGTATAAGCCGCTGAAAATATCACTCAGCTGTAAATACTAACAAGCTATAAATCACTCTGCAGGCTGAAGAAGCGCCAGCTCAGATGCATGGAGCAGAATCCTGAGTCTGTTTTACTCCACTCCCTACCCTTTAACTTCCAGGTTGTGGAATGTGTCTCTGGAATTTGAACACCTCCCCTGCCCACCCCCCTCCCCCAGGAGGCCTTTTTGGCTTATTTTCTCCCCTTCTTCCTCCTACTGCCCAGACAGATACGGCTGAAGTATGTATGGAATTCAGAAATTTTAGCTTGAATTTTAAGTAAGTTTAGGCGTTTTGGAGTCTTTTGTTTTCAGAGGCGCCACATTTGCAGCGTCACAGTTGCACAGAAGTTCCGCCTTCCTGCCCCCAATGCCAGGCCTTTCCTTGAGTTGCCTTCGCCATTGAATTATCTCATAGCTGTACTTGCTTCTGTGGAAACAAGCCGGAAAGTCTCAGGTCATGGAGTAAAGAAAGCTGAGTTGGGTCTGAGGAGCAAGAGATGCAGGAAGATCCCAGGAGCTTGACCTGGGGCCCCATGCCAAGAATTCTGATGGTCAGATAGTAACGTGGGAAAGACGAGGTCGCAGGTCAGATCCAGGTGGGGAGGCTAAGTAAGGTACAGGAAGGGCCAAACTCAGGGGGTGCTGCGGAGGGGGTCCTGTCAATCAGAGCATCCTTCCTGGAGAGGGAGACTCGTGTGACCGGGTAGCCGCGCGTGCATGGCGACTCCAGTGGTGGCGGAGGTCGAGCCACGCGCGTAGTTTCCCTGGATGCAGACCTTCCCCCCCAGCCCGGGCTTTTGTAGCGTTCACTTTTATGACACTGGCATTCGTGAGTCAACACCTGACTGCTTCCTTAATGTCCCATAGAGGAGGGCAGCGAGTGGAGTAGTTTCTCGGAGGCCGTGGAGCTTGGTCTGGCAGCGGATGAATTGAGGACACCTTGGGTATTTTGGCAAAGCCATCCTTCACACACCAGCCGTCACTCACTCGCACATCCGATTCCCTTTCCCCTTGCTTCAGGGCCCACTTTCTTTCTCCCCGCGAGTCAGTTTAAGAGGTTCAGTAGCAGAGGTTACTGGGAAAATGGGTTGTCAGGTATCACAACATCAGGGGTAATGAGTTCTATTTCTCACACCCTATACTGTTTGCACAGCCTATCAGTCAACATTTGCGTGTAATTTTTCTCATGAGAGGGTCATTACAACTGCAGAGGAGAAAAATGTCCACATTGCTCCAGCTGGAGTTTGAGTCTTGATTTTTGGTTCTGTTTTCTCTCTCAGCTATATTTCTTAATTTCATGTTTAAGAAAAAAATAGAATGGCTTAACACATGTATGGTTTAAAAAGTCAAATTATAAAATAGCGCCTGTAAGTAAAATTGAGGCCCATTCCCGAGGGGCAGCTGCCTCACTCTCCTCTGATATTTATTTTCCTGTCTTCTCATAAAATGCTGACAGTGCTGTTTTTTTTTTTATTTCTCTTATCACAGACATTGTCTCTCTACTTCCGTAGAGTTAATGCTCCGTTTTCCTGTTCCTGTCTCTTCCTCTGCATGTTTCTCTTCCCTCTCATCTTACCAGTGGGGCAGGTCATCATTTTTCATTAGAGCAATGTTTATTGTTGCATTATTAGGACTATATAAATGTTGGTGTCAGTGGAACCAAGTAGTAAAACACGGTTATGTTTCCTTTCTTGTATAACTTTTTTTTTATTAACCAGGGAGTAAATGCATAGCTGCCTTAAAAAAAAAAAAGAAAACAAAAACACTCTCTTAGTTTTCCATGTTCCTATCACTGCTTTTTACTAAATTCTCCAACGAAAGAGTGAAATGGTCAAGCCCAAGTGAACTATGGGCTTTCCCCCCTCCTTCCCTCTCTCTTTCGCTCCCTCCCACCCTTCTCCTCCGTGGCCTGCGCCTGCAGCTCCAGCCTGGATTGATTGCTCTCTAGGTCTCCTGTACAGAGGTCAGCCTCAATTCTCTGTTCACCATGATTCTCGCAATTCTCTTCTTTTCTCTTCTTTGTTGGATTCTTTGTTTTCAAGTTCTAACATCCTCTTTCTTTTTTTTTTTAATCCAATAGCTTCCCCAGAAAAGGGACCGTTGGGGGGTAAATTTGCTGTCACTTTGCGTGTCTGAAGATGCATCTGTTCTCTTTCACCTTGATTAACAGCTGTGTGCAGCGCTGTGCTTGGGCTAGTATAACATTCTGATCGAGGTGGCTTTTCTTCAGAATTTCAAAGGCATTGCTACACTGTCCACTTATCTTCCCGTTTTAATCTCAAAAACCTGAGATGTCATTCTAATTCCTGATCCTTTTGTGTGAAACTTTTAATCTTCCCGGAAAATGCTGTGTTCTGAAACTAATGATGATACACCCTGGTATGAGTGTTTTTTTGTTCACTGGATACTGATTTGGGCCCTGTATAAGGAAATTTTCACATTTTATATCCCTTTTTGTTTTAATTTCTTAACTCTTTTCTCAATTTTATCTTCTAACTTTTCATTTTAAAATTTTTGTTCACTTTTAATTTCTAAGAGTTTTTTCTTGACTTCTACTTAGTCTTTTTTTATAGCTTCCTATTCTTCTTTTAAGGATGCAGTACTTTCTCTTTCTGAAGATATTTGTGGTTTTGTTTTTATTTGTCTTAAGCTCCCTGTATTGTTTGTTTCCTTTGAATTCCATCATCAGGTCTTTCTTTTCTGTCTTTCATCTTGGAAACTTTCTTCAAATACCTGAAGTTTTGGCAGTCTATTTGTATTTGAGTGAGCCGCTGAAAACTGATGGGAAGCTCTGTGTGCATGTTTTGGCTTGTCAGCTTTCGGGCTTTACTGAGGTTTATGGACGGGGACTCGACTGTTTACCCCAGTTGGTACTCTTGGGTTATTTCTATTGGATTGGTTCACTGACCCAAAGGATACTCTTTCTGCCCTTGGGAGCAGGCGAGGATGGATAGTCAATCTGGGCTGCACGTCTTTGGGGAGGAGAACGGGGGAAGGAGACCGGGCCTCATCCTTCATACGATGGATGATCTCTGGATCTGCCGTATCTGGCATGGCGCCTCCTTCTTCCGGCCTTGTGTCTCTGGAGTGTGGGGTCTCTCTAGTTCATCTTCTCCTGAGAATAAACCTCCTGCTAAGATGCAGTGGGTGGAGAGGACAGGAGGGCATGGACCTGCCTGTGCATGTAGGTTTAAGGGATCTCGGAACCAACTTTTCTTATTCTTGTTTTCAGAGTCCCTCCTCCCTAGACACCTAGGCCTTCCGGTTTCTCAGTCTGCTAACCGTCGTCCTTGGAAGGGTTAGCTTTCCACACTTTGCTAGGCAGCTTATGTTCCTTTATCTGCCTTTTGTTTGTTTGCTCAAACAGACCTAAAATTCTGTATATTTTTTAACTTTTTTTTGACATAATTTTAGACTTAAATTTCCAAAACCAGTGCATAGTTTCTGCACACCCTTCATCAAACACTAATATTTTGCCACATTTCCTTTATTCTTTTCTGTGTCTATGTAAGCACACAAACGCATATACATTCATATTTATGTTTTTTTTTTCCTGAACCATTTGGAAGTTACAGATATGAGGCACCTTTACTCCTAGATCTTTCTCATAAAATCACCCAAATTAGTTGTAAACAAAAAGTGATACAATATGATTATTTAACCTATAGATCTTGAGCTTCCCAGGTGGCGCTAGTGGTAAAGAACCCACTTGCCAGTGCAGGAGACATAAGGGATGCAGGTTCAATCTCTAGGTCGGGAAGATCCCCTGGAGGAGGGCATGGCAACCCACTCCAGTACTCTTGCTTGGAGAATCCCCATGGACAGAGGAGCCTGGCCGGCTACAGCCCACAGAGTCACAAAGAGTCGGACACCGCTGAAGCAACTGAGCACACTCATACAGACCTTACTTAGATTTTGTCAGTTATCTGCATAATGTCCATTACAGCGGAAGAAGATTTCAGGCAGCCCTTGCGTTCAGTTGTCATGTCTCTTTAGCCTCTGCTAGAACAGTTTCTCAGGCCCTTCTTTGTCTGGCATTACAGTGGCCTTTTTGAAGAGAACATGTCAGTTATTTTGGAAGGTATCCCTTGATTTGGATTCGTCTGATGCTTTTGCATTAAAGTATGCATTCCATTTCAAATTACTGAAATTCAGATTAAGTATTTTTGGCAGGAATGTCACAAAAGTAATGTTGGTTCTGGGTGTATCACATTGGAGGACACATGATGTCAATTTGTCCCGTTGGTAGTGATGATAACTTCACTCAGAGGTTTCTCCAGTGGGAAGTTACTTCTTTCTTTTAATGTGTCTTGTGAGGAAATACTTTGAGACTGTGTAAATATCCTGTTACTCCTCAAACTTTTACTAGGTTTAGCATCCACCAATGATTTCTTGTCTGAATCAATTGTTATAATGGTTGCCAAATGGTAATTTCTAATTCCCATTCTCTATCTGCTTTTGAGAGTGATTTTTATTCTTTAACCTGAGGGTTCGTGTCTTTTAATCAGTGTTGGAATATTCTGAGTCATTTTCTCTTTGAATATTATGTATCTGTCCTTCTCACTGATCTTGGAATCCTATTAAATGCATATTAGACCTCTTTAATTCTGTTGTTGTGTCTCTCAAGTTTGTTTTTTTTTTCCCCCTTATGTTTTACACATTTTTAACTCTTTGTGCTGCATGTTGGAAAATTTTTTCTCATCTATTTTGCTCTTTTCTTTAGCCATGTCCAATGTGTTTTTACCCATCCATTGGGATTAAAATTTCAGTAGTTATTTCTAGAAGCTCTGATTATTTTTCAGATCTGTCTGCCTGATCTTTTTTCATAGTGTCTTTTTTTCTCTATAGATTTTCACTTCACTCTTTTGTATCTTAATTATTTGAGATACTCACTTTATATTCTCCAGCAATTCAATTTTAAAATTTCTCATAGGTTCTAGTCCTGTCGTTTGTCTACTGCCTGTTGCTCTTGTTGCATTTTTTCCTTATATGTTTTGTAATTTTGGAATGTGAGTTTCATCTCTGGTGAGGTTTTCTATAGAAATCTTCGCCACCTGGGGGTAAGAAAGTATTTCTCCAGAGAGTTTGTTCTTGTTTTGTGGCTACTGCCAGGTGTTCCAGGAGGTATTGCAGAGATAAATCACTTTTTAACATTAATTTCTCGGTCAGAGGTTTCCATCCTGCACAGGGAGGGTCCATTTAAACCCCACACCAGTACGAAGGCTAGCCTCTGTTGGAAGCATCCCCCATCCCAACTCAGGTTGAAAAGGACAGATGATTTTCTGTGTGTCCACGTTCTAGGAGGGACTTTCAGGACCACCTTTCTGCTGATTGTACAGGCCTTCAAGGGTCCAGGCTTGGTGTAAGTCCCACTGGCAGCTCCCTCTGCCCCCGCGCCCAAAGCTGTGCTCCTCATCCAGTGTGGGTATGAGTATCCACACCCTGCGCCGCTAGGCCCAGTGACAGCCTCCCCACGGTGCCTTCAGCTCTGTTTGCAGTTTGCTCATCGATTTGGGTTCCTGGCAACTTTCCATTTCCTGAATATTTGAAAAAATTCTGTTATATTTTATCCTACGTTTCTGTCTGTTGTCCAGCAAGAGAAGCTGTCTTTTTCACCTCCGCAGATACGCTGAGCTCCTGCCCACTGTTGATTCCCTGCCTGTTCTTTGTGCCCTGTGCTTCATGCTCCTCCTCTCCTCCCCCCAGGAGGAAGCAGAGTTAAAACACAGTAGACGAAACATGCACCTTATTGGAATTCCGGGGAAGTTAAGAAATGACTCCTTTTTAGAGGTTGTTCTTTCCACTTTGTATTGACCTTAATACTCCTGTCAGCTCAAAACTGTACAAAAGCTTTGATTTTCTTGGTCATAACTATGTAGGTACTTTGAGCTTGGAGGCCACAAGCTATAACTTAATCTTTCCCATGAGTGTCTGTTTACCAAGCTAGTGATGTCTTCCTTCATACCGTAGCTGACCTCTGAAACACAGTCAGTGGGCTGCCAGCAAACATCTTTATGTGCAGGGCAGAGAAGGCGCCTGTCTTTGGAACTGAGTATTTCAGGTGTGGGATAGCCAGATGAAACTGTGAATTTGTTTCACCTCTCGTGAGAAGTAGTGCTTTGAGCCCCCATTAGCATTCTTGAACACTCTGGATTATAGATCAGCCTGTTTGCTTGAATCAGAGAAATTACTAGCTTTTTCACTGAAGTTTTTTATTTTTTTTTCTAAGTGTTTTCAGTATACTTTACTAAGTAACAGATCCAGGGATGAGGATGGTGAATTTGAAGACTGTGTCTTAAGAATAATCCATGTATTTTACTATCAAACAGCTGAACTGTTATTTTTAACATACCAAGTTAAGAACCAGTGAAATCAACAACACGTTGCGTTTGCTCCTACTTTGTTGTGTTCACCCATTTAATTGATTAGACAGTGTCGTAAACCGTTTTACCACAGATATATTTAGTGAAATTTATTACTTGCAGACCGATATAACTCATGAATTATTAAAAGCATCAGCATATGAAACCCTCTCTTTCTCATCTAGATTCTTTGAATATGGCTTAGGTTGAGCCATTTAACTGGCTTCTGTCCATCCCACTGATGGAAGCCGCAGTCAGATGAGGGTTCTTATAAATGATTGGCTTCCTTTCCGAGCAAGAAGAGGATAAAATGTCAACTTTTTCCTCTACTACCTGAAAAGCAATCAGGAGCAACCCTCCCGCTCTTCTTGACAGTAGTTTGGCTTTATAGAAGAAGGGCAGGCACTGAGCCAAATGTGAATTTCAGTGCTATAGAAAGAAAAAAGGTAAGTAGCTAAAACTCCGATAGTAACTGGAATTTTTAGAGCAGTATTCAGATGGGTTTAACCTGTAAGCTTTCAGAAAGCTAACAATAGCTCAGATATGCCTGAATTGCAAGGTTTAATCCCTTCTTTCCTGGTGACGATCCCAGTAAATTGAGGTTACTTACCGAATGTCTCTTCACAGCGATTTGCTCATCTGTAGGACTGGGTTTAGGGGGTAATAACAGTTTCAGAAGAATAGGGTAGTGGTTAGTGACTGATTACCAATTACTAATCAAAGCCATTGAAAAGGACATTTTGGAATCAACCGGAGTTCCAGACCATTTAGGAGCCTGACATTGTGCTTTCTTATCGCTTTAAACTTTGTTATCCTTACCTGTAAAATGAGCTATTGCTTATTTCACAGGATTATTATGAGATAGTAATGGAGTAATGTATGTGGGAGCATTGTGTGAGTGGTGTTGATATAAGGCTGCTAGTGTAATGTTCTGTCACATGGAAACATACATTCTAGAATTGGATGGGACTCTGGAGAACAAAACTGCAATTTACAGAGGGCACAGTTTTGTACCCAGATAGGCTCTGTTGTGTATTATCTGTTGTTGAATCCTTGCATCCCCGAAGTAGCATTCTGCTAGCTCCCTTCTTACAGATGAAGAAGGGGAGTCTTGTTTATTTTTAAGATCTGCCTCTCCATCATCACATTTCATACATGAGGAAATGGAGGTCTGCAGAGTGTGGTGACTTGTCTGACGCAGAGATTCTCAGTCCATCGTTCCATCTGTTATAATAGGTTATGGTATTGTTGCAGTAATTGTTTTTGTCTTGCACACAGACTTGGCCCTGAAATTAAACAGGAAACACAATAGCACCTAATTAGATTATTAGCGTAAATATAGAAAGACTTGTGTCACTGGCTTCTTGGTGGATTAGGTATGCTAAATGACCTTCCCAACTGAACAACAAAAATGTTGAGTGAAGTATGATAAAGTCTGTTGCTAAGCTGGGTGAAAAGTAAGATACTTGTTGACCCTAAACAAAGTGAAGCCAGGCGTCCTGGGAGGTGCTTTCGCTGCAGACATTTGCAGGGTTCGGTGGCGTGGAGCCCCAGCCTGGTTGACTGTCTGAAGCAGGGAGCAGGGGAGTGGGAGAGAACGTGTGTGGCCTGAGCAAGTGGGAGAAGCTATCAGGAGCTTCCTGGGTGGAGCCAGGGACCTAAGAGAGCCTGGCTTAAGGGTAAAGGGTAAAGCAGGGCAGGTCTGCATTGACCCCGCTGTTGAGCACTGCATTCAGAAGCCAGCTTCCCATGGCTTGTGGTCCATGTTCGTACTACAGGTGTAGTTCCAAACAAACCTTAAGACTCCTCTTAATTTCCTTAATTTCCTCGAATGTGGCCCTAAGTTGATAGGGACCAGCAGAAGTAGACCCACACCCTCTCTGGAGGGGTTCACCTTCAGTCCAGCTCTCAAATAATTAAAGTGTCTGTGGAAAATGAGCAGCTCACTGTAAAAAAAAAAAAAAAACCCACAATAAGAAATAAGGCAAACTCCATAAAGAAATAAGGCAGTATCGTGAGCGAGAACCAGCAGAAACACAGCTGCAAGGCTTGGGCAAGCTCCAGAAGACGGTGAAGGACAGGGAGGCCTGGCATGCTGCAGCCCGTGGGATTGCAAAGAGTTAGACATGACAGAGAGAGTGAATGACACTTCAGATGATTAGATTCAAAGAAATGGTTCGGAATGCAGCCCAAAGAGACAGAAAATATTAAAGAATTGAAGTTACGTGGAGAACAGAGGGCCAAGGTCCATATGTCTTAATCAGAGTTCCAGGAGGAAGAGAGAGACTATGGAAAAGAGGCCCATTTTTGAAAGAATAATAGCTGACAATTTTCCAGAGCTGTTGAATGATAGTAGATCTCAGAGCTAGGAAGACCAGCAAACCACAAGCAGGACAGTCATAGTGAAACTGCAGTGCACTGAAGAAGAAGCTTTTAAACACATCTAGATGTTCAAGCTGGTTTTAGAAAAGGCAGAGGAACCAGAGATCAAATTGCCAACATCCGTCAGATCATCGAAAAAGCAAGAGCGTTCCAGAAAAACATCTATTTCTGCTTTATTGACTATGCCAAAGCCTTTGACTGTGTGGATCACAATAAACTGTGGAAAATTCTGAAGAGATGGGAATACCAGACCACCTGACCTGCCTCTTGAGAAACCTGTATGCAGGTCAGGAAGCAGCTGTTAGAACTGGACATGGAACAACAGACTGGTTCCAAACAAAGGTCCATCTAGCTCAAGGCTATGGTTTTTCCAGTGGTCATGTATGGATGTGAGAGTTGGACTGTGAAGAAAGATGAGCACTGAAGAACTGATACTTTTGAACTGTGGTGTTGGAGAAGACTCTTGAGAGTCCCTTGGACTGCAAGGAGATCCAACCAGTCCATCCTAAAGGAGATCAGTCCTGAGTGTTCATTGGAAGGACTGATGTTGAGGCTGAAGCTGCAATACTTTGGCCACCTGATGTGGAGAACTGACTCATTTGAAAAGACCCTGATGCTGGGAAAGACTGAAGGCTGGAGGAGAAGGGGACAACACAGGATGAGATGGTTGGATGGCATCACCTACTCGATGGACATGGATTTAGGTGGACTCCAGGAGTTGGTGATGGACAGGGAGGCCTGGCGTGCTGCAGTTCATGCGGCCACAGAGTTGGACACAACTGAGCGGCTGAATTGAACTGAAACACATCTAGAGGAGAAAGAGACTAACAGTGAAAAGGTCTGGCTTGCTCCTTTGACCCTGAGTTAGTCTCAGTGGCTCAGCTTCTTTGGATGTGAAAGAGTCACAGTACCTGTTTACTCCAGTCCATCCAGATATGGTTAGACCCATTCTAAGACCAACATACAGAAAACTGATTTGTGAGAACATTACTGTAAATAAACTGTAAGAATTCTAAGTTGATAATTTAACTATCTTCCTTAGTTGTGTCTACAGCATTGAAAGGGATTTCTAGCCTTTGATTTTCATCTCTCATGTGTCTGTTTAATGTCAAGTCAGGGAGATTTAGCCATCAGCATTCTCCTTATTTTTTAGAATGGTCAGGTATTTTTTAATGGGTGGGATGAGGCGAAGACGCCGTGCAGTAAGTAGACTTCAGGCTTGTCCCTGGATCTTTTCCCTCTCAATGTTAAGAGTCTGCTGGCACACATTCTTTAGGTCTCTCATTCTCTAGCTTCCCAAGTCAGCGCACACCCAAGGCAGTGCTGCGCTGCAGAGAGAAGCTGCAGAGGGTTAATGATTAAGGCAACATGGGCCACGTTACTGATTGCCCCTTTCAGATCTCCCAGCACCCATTAACATAAATATCATCTCACCATTTTGGACAGGGGACACCACCCTTATGCATGTTAGTAATGTGATGCTAATGCTTAACCCTTCCATTGCCCTCTCTGCTTCAAAGGCCTTGCCCTATATCCATTGATAGGGAGGCTGTTTGAACCTGGAGGCAAAAATGAAAGGGTTAACTCCTTTTGGTTTTGCCCTTTGACCACTTCAGGATGAGAGGCATGATGAAATACTTTTCAAAGTCTTCAGTGGAAACACATCATGCATAATTGGAGCAAAAAGGAATAAATCAAAGCTTCCCCCCCCTCTTTTGGTCTGGTAATTCATAATTGAAACCACATTGAGGTAAGGGTTGATAACTTCAAAACAACCATGAAAACTGCCCTTTCGATCAAGGTAGGGATAGGTAAGGCTGCTCATAACCAGGGGCTTGAAAGCTTCTGTGTAACAAGCCTGTCCTCTCTTCTTTTCCTTTCTCCTCTGACTTCTCACTTTCTGCTCTGGCAAAATAACCTTCATTTAAATCAAATATGGGTGGACTCAAATATCTGCTTAATTCTCTTCTCGTCACATGACGTTATACATAGTGACATTAAAAAAAAAAAAAATGGCACACCTAGTTAGCTGAGTTGGAGTCCCTTGCTGGAAGGAGAAGACCCCTTTGAACTGGGGGGGTGGACTTTAAGCCTCATCTCCCAAGGCTTCTCTTTCACGAGATCCTGCCACCTGAACCCACAAGTCCGGCTCGCTGGTTTGTCTGTCTGCGGTTAATTCGTTCACCAGGGTGCTCCGGGATAAGCGACGTGATAGAACTTCTCGAAAGTGGACGTGCTGTTGTGACACTTGTCATGGCTGTCGTGGATTAAGTTAGCAGCCTGGGTTTCTCAGCTTCCCTGAAGGATGTTTGTTCTGAGTGAGGAGGGAAGTAGGGGGAGGTTGAGTGCTAGATGAAGGAGGTATTTGGCCTCAACATGCCGTGCACACACTCCTCCTCTGGTATCGCCTCCCATCTTGCAGTGAAGAGTTTCACTGAGCGTACCCGAAAGTTCCTTGAGAGCCAGCGTTCCGGGCTGCAGCCGCGGTAGCAGGGCTCTGCCTTCTCTGGCCCCTCTGTTGCTGGGGGCCTGGTTTCGTGCCCCATCGTGCCATGATGGAGATTTAATCAGGCTGCCGAGTTAATTGCCAGTGCTGTTTGCCTTTTCCCTGGCAGAAGTCAGAGTCTTGAGTAAATTATGGAGGTTTAAATTTGCTTGATTTCCTGCAGAAAGTGGGGTCAGGAGGTCCCAGACTGTAGACACTCTCTTTGGTCAGCCAGCAGGGGGTCAGTCCTTAACGGTATTTCAGAGGTGACTAAACGCTGTTTTTGAAATGTCCTTCTTCAGTAAGTTTTTTTTTCTTCTGGGGATTGGTCTGTTGACCTTACCCTAGCGGAGTGGAGTGTCTGTATGAAGGCGCGCACCCCAATTAAAGCTGCCTTTCTCCTCGCCGTCACCGGGCTCCAAAGGCAAATGGAATCATGTTTGTGGACGGAGAGGCACCCAGCACAGAAGCCCAGCTGCAGATCAGCGTTTCCTGTTTCTGACCTTTTGAGACAGAACGTGAAGGTAGCCGTGTTAATTTATTAGTAAAACAATACTCTGGACAAGAAAGCTTCAAAACAAATCAACAGAAAACCAATCATGAGACTTAAAAAGAAACTTCTGTCGCATGGGCTTTTCGTGACGTGGCTTTAGTCTGCCTGAGTCTGAGGTCCCTTGTCTGTGCGCCCCTCCCTCCCTTCTCCCAGCCTTGGCCCTGGCAGAGTCTGCCCCTGGCGGGCGAGGAAGCAGGTCTCAGCACTCGCCACTCAGCTTGCCCTGCGGCTGTTTAATTAGCTCCGTCCCCTCCTCACCTCCTCCAGGAAGATGGAGGTGACTCTGTGGATCTTCCTGGGCCCACGGGACTTGAGGCCCTTGGTTTAGTACTTGTTGTTTGCATTATAATTTGTCTTTTTACCTAGCTGTCTTCCCTACCAGACTCTGAACTATTTGAGGAGAAGGAATTTGTCTTTGCGTCTTTAACCCTATTCTTGGCTTATAGTTTATGCTCAGGAAATGTTGACTGAATGAATGAGCACCAGAAATCATAGTGATGGAGTGATTGCTGAGCTGCTAATACTGTTGTTTTGGCAGATGAGAATATGAAGTGGAGTGAGCTAGTTTTTTGTGTTTGCATTCAACTGCTGTTCCTAGTTCTCCTGATAGCTCAGTTCATTCAGGGCTTCTCGGAAAGCTCAGTTGGTAAAGAATCCGCCTGCAATGCAGGAGACCTCGGTTCAAATCCTGGGTCAGGAAGATCCCCTGGAGAAGGGATAGGCTACCCACTCCAGTATTCTTGGGCTTCCCCTGTGGCTCAGCTGGTAAAGAATCTGCCCACAATGCGGGAGACCTGAGTTTGATCCCTGGGTTGGAAAAATCCCCTGGAGCAGGGAAAGGCTACCCACTCCAGTGTTCTGGCCTGGAGAATTCCATGGACTGTGTAGTCCACGGGGTCGCAAAGAGTCAGACACGACTGAGCGACTTTGACTGTCACTTCACTTTCACCATCCCGGGAGTTCTGTGTTGAGCCCTGGGCTGATTGCTCACGTGCATAAAATAATCTGGAGGTAGGTGCTGTCAGGCTCTCCATTTTACAGGTGAAGAAACTGAGAGTCACAGAAGAGGCTTTCCACACCACAGTAAATGTCAGCGTCCAGATCCACACTCTTAAATATCCTAATACACTTCTTCAGAATACTTAGCATGATAATATTGTGGATGAGTATTTTAAAATGAATGAACTAAGTTGGAAACCATTTCAGAGCTTTGATGTCACTCATTTGAATGTACATTAGCTGTTCACACCCATGCACAGAGAACAGAAAGAACACAGTTTAGGCTTAGTCATTTTTAAGCAAGCTTTTGTTGAGTCGCACCAGGCACGGTGCTAGATGCTGGGTGTTAATAGCAGTTATGACTCTGGTTTTCACGAAGCTTTCAGGATAGCTAAAATATAATGAATAGGACAGAAAAGAGAAAATTATGAAAATGCAAAGTGTATTTGGAGAGGAAGAAGAATCCAGGAGAATCCAGGTAAACCAGGACCCCAGAGCACGGTGAGGTGACGGTAGAGAGGAAGAAGGGATTCATTTAAAATCCTAGTGGCTGGAAGATAGCTCATGATCACTCAGCCACCTCCCACCCCGCTTTTGAGACCTGCAGAAAGTGAATCCCAGGGAAACTGCTATTCCCGTAAGACCATCTCTTGGCGTCCTTTATTGAATGTTTGTGTGTGTCAGGCACTTTACATTTATTACCTTGCTACTGTTACTAACAACATCTAGATTGTTAAGAAATAATAAGTAAGACATGATAATAATTTAATTGTTGTGTTAAGTAACACTACCTAGAAAAGAGCCTCCCTCATGGCTCAGTGGGAAGAATCTGCCTGCAGTGCAGAAGACCCAGGTGGGATTCCTGGGTCGGGAATGGCTCCACTCCAGTATTCTTGCCTGGGAAGTCCCATGGACAGAGGAGCCTGGTGTCCATGGTGTCACAAAGAGTATGACACAACTGAACGACTAACGTTTGTACTTGTACCTAGAAAAGTTGTAGTTTTAACGTGATCTTATAGATTCAGAAACAGAGGTGCCAGAGAGGTTAAGTGCTTTGCCTAGGCCACGCAGCTGGTAAGTGAAGAGCCTGGGTTCTGATTAAGGACATGTGATTCTAAAACTGACCTCAAATGTGCTGGCTCACTTCTGTGAAGGTATTTGCATCATTGTTGGCAGAGAAGGCAATGGCACCCCACTCCAGTACTCTTGCCTGGAAAATCCCATGGACGGAGGAGGCTGGTAGGCTGCAGTCCATGGGGTCGCTAAGAGCCAGACATGACTGAGCGACTTCACTTTCACTTTTCACTTTCATGCATTGGAGAAGGAAATGGCAACCCACTCCAGTGTTCTTGCCTGGAGAATCCCAGGGACGGCGTAGCCTGGTGGGCTGCCGTCTATGGGGTCGCACAGAGTCGGACACGACTGATGCGACTCAGCAGCAGCAGCAGCAGCAGCATCGTTGTTGGTGGCATGTCCTACAGTAAAGTGTCAAGCTTGTAACACAGTAGATTCATGCTCAGCAGTTTCTTTGTTGCCTCCGTGTTCATCTCAACTCCTGTGTTTTATGGGAAAGTGTTGGCAAGATTTCAGAACTTGTTATGCTCCTTTACGTGCCCTGTCTCCCCCAGTATGCTGCTCTTTCTGCTTTTCCAGTCTTCAAGCCTTGTTTGGCATGCGCGTGAGCGGTGTGGAAAAATTGAGAGCCAAGACAAGTTACTGTCCATTACCCACCCACCCTTCATCTCCTCCCGCATCCCATAACCAACGGCTTCCCGAAGGGAGCTGGCATAGGGGATGAGACAGGATCTATTGTCTTGCCAGAGACTTCGTTTCTTCTCCTGGCAGCGCTGTGAAACCAGAGCTGTGATGCCTTTCAGGGGGTTTAAATTCCAAGGGATTCATTTTCTGAAACCAAGCTTTGCATCTATCAGGGAATTTTCCCCCTCTTTTGAATGTCACAGAGAGGCATGCAAGTGTGCTGGTGTTCCCCACTTCTCCCGAAGAACAGACCTCATTTTGTTGGAGGTTTAATAGTTTTTCCTCCTGTGTTAGAGGTGTATTTACCTTTTTAAATTTATGTGCTCCCTTTGTGTCAGTGTTATGTATTTAGTATGTTTTTATTCCATGTACCCTGTGAAATCATAGCGTTTAGGTGGGCTCTTACTTATTGGCCCAGACTTGATCATCAAGAATCAAGAAAACCTTCAGCATTTCTTTCTCTTCTCTTCTCTTCTCAGAGAAGAGCTACAAGTAATAAGCTCTGGAGTTTCCCACAGTTCCAGAGTCTATAAATGGTGATGCTTACCTCAAACTGGGGAAGGACCATGAAACACCCCATCCTGGTGTTCTGGAGTCAGACAGCCTGGGCGCTTTCCTGCTCTGCATGTACAGGTTATATGACCTGTCATTTACTATTTCTTCTTTCCTTTCTGGACTGGTAAAGCAAATGATTAGACATCATTCATTATTTCTAATCCCACAGTTTCATCATCTGTAAAATGAGAGTGGTAGCCATCTATTTTGAGGTTGTCATGAGGCTCAAATGAGATAATATATGTAAAGCACAGTGCCTCACAGTGAAGTCGTTCAGTCGTGTCCGACTCTTTGCAACCCCATGGACTATACAGTCCATGGAATTCTCCAGGCCAGGATACTGGAGTAGGCAGGGATTGAACCCAGGTCTCCCACATTTCAGGCCGATTCTTTACCAGCTGAGCCAGAAGGGAAGCCCAAGAATACTGGAGTGGGCAGCCTATCCCTTCTCCATCAGATCTTCCTGACCCAGAAATCAAACTGGTGTCTTCTGCATTGCAAGCAGATTCTTTACCAACTGAACTATCAGGGAACCAAAGTAGTTAGTAAATCTTGACTATTTTGACATCACATATTAAATTATTTTACATACTTCTTTAAAAACTTTCTTTTCCATTTAAAATGGTGATTTTCAAGCCCACGAGTTTTGTGTTGGGAGGGGTTGATGAGTGGGCTAGGTTGGTGAGGGCAGAGAGACCACTAACCTTGGTGGTTAACTGTGACTTAGTAGCACAGGGCTACTTCCTGACTTCCATTTCCATACAAGTCAGGAAACTGTGACGAGTAAGATAGGAGTCGAAAGTGAAGAGGTGTTCCTGAAAAGGTGATGGGATGCAGGGTAGAAACACTAAGATCCAGGCACCTTCCTAAGACCACAGCTTAATGCCCAAGTGTGATATCGTGGAAACAAAAAGTCCGCCTTCGGAAGATAGTCTTTCCTGTTGTGTCTGTTGGTTGTGAAATCTTAATTATGGCCTGTTGTGGACATTTTGGCTTTAATATCCTGATGACATTAGGACTCCAGGAATCCCATTCAGTCTCCTTGGGTTCCCATCCATGTGTATTCCATGTGCTTGTGGGCATTTCCTGCCCCACACTGTCACATCTGGCAAACAGCTGTTGTCATAGACGTGGTGATGGCTGTCCATCAGTGATATGGATGAGGTTGATGGGGGGAAACCTTGGAAATAGAGTATGAAAAGACTAAGGAGCGTGAGCAGCCAGTATAACAGGCCATTTCATATTCAGCCTCCTCCTGGTGAAGCTGAAGTTAGGTCCTAAAGTTAGGCTTTTCATGTAAAAGCAAATGAATGTAAATGTAATTCATGCCACTGAATTGTACACTTAAAGATGTTTGAAATGGCAGGTTTCGTGTTATATTTTACCAGTTTTTAAAATTTAATGGTGTAATATACCAAAACTCATTGTGTACCTTAAATGGGGGCATTGTTTAGTACATGAATTAGTGGGCTTCCCTTGTGGTTCAGCTGGTAAAGAATCTGCCTGCAATGCGGAAGACCTGGTTCAATCCCTGGGTTGGGAAGATCCCCTGGAGAAGGGATAGGTTACCCACTCCAGGATCCTGGCCTGGAGAATTCCATGGACTGTACAGTCCATGGGGTCACAGAGTCGGACACGACTGAGCAACTAAACCACCGCCCTCTGCTTCTTCTGATCTCTCTGTTTTCTCTGCTTCTTGTTTTTATTTTTGTTCACTTGTTTCCTATTGTTCATGCTGAAGGTGTTCTTGAAATGTCTGATTCTAGGATCTGTGGAAGCTCTAAAAAGCTGATCAAAAATTTTTTGTTTAAGAGAAGCTTGTTACCGGAGGGCTTCGCTGTAAATGGTGGGGCTTCGCTGTGAGATGGTGGGGCTTCGCTGTGAGATGGTGGGGCTTGGCTGTAAGGTGAAGGGGCCTGGCTGTAAGGTGGTGGGGCCTGGCTGTGAGGTGGTGGGGCCTGGCTGTAAGGTGGTGGGGCTTCGCTGTAAGGTGGTGGGGCCTGGCTGTAAGGTGATGGGGCCTGGCTGTGAGATGGTGGGGCCTGGCTGTAAGGTGGTGGGGCTTCGCTGTAAGGTGGTGGGGCCTGGCTGTGAGATGGTGGGGCCTGGCTGTAAGGTGGTGGGGCCTGGCTGTAAGGTGGTGGGGCCTGGCTGTGAGATGGTGGGGCCTGGCTGTAAGGTGGTGGGGCCTGGCTGTGAGATGGTGGGGCCTGGCTGTGAGATGGTGGGGCCTGGCTGTGAGATGGTGGGGCCTGGCTGTGAGATGGTGGGGCCTGGCTGTGAGATGGTGGGGCCTGGCTGTGAGATGGTGGGGCCTGGCTGTGAGATGGTGGGGCCTGGCTGTGAGATGGTGGGGCCTGGCTGTGAGATGGTGGGGCCTGGCTGTGAGATGGTGGGGCCTGGCTGTGAGATGGTGGGGCCTGGCTGTGAGATGGTGGGGCCTGGCTGTGAGATGGTGGGGCCTGGCTGTGAGATGGTGGGGCCTGGCTGTGAGATGGTGGGGCCTGGCTGTGAGATGGTGGGGCCTGGCTGTGAGATGGTGGGGCCTGGCTGTGAGATGGTGGGGCCTGGCTGTGAGATGGTGGGGCCTGGCTGTGAGATGGTGGGGCCTGGCTGTGAGATGGTGGGGCCTGGCTGTGAGATGGTGGGGCCTGGCTGTGAGATGGTGGGGCCTGGCTGTGAGATGGTGGGGCCTGGCTGTGAGATGGTGGGGCCTGGCTGTGAGATGGTGGGGCCTGGCTGTGAGATGGTGGGGCCTGGCTGTGAGATGGTGGGGCCTGGCTGTGAGATGGTGGGGCCTGGCTGTGAGATGGTGGGGCCTGGCTGTGAGATGGTGGGGCCTGGCTGTGAGATGGTGGGGCCTGGCTGTGAGATGGTGGGGCCTGGCTGTGAGATGGTGGGGCCTGGCTGTGAGATGGTGGGGCCTGGCTGTGAGATGGTGGGGCCTGGCTGTGAGATGGTGGGGCCTGGCTGTGAGATGGTGGGGCCTGGCTGTGAGATGGTGGGGCCTGGCTGTGAGATGGTGGGGCCTGGCTGTGAGATGGTGGGGCCTGGCTGTGAGATGGTGGGGCCTGGCTGTGAGATGGTGGGGCCTGGCTGTGAGATGGTGGGGCCTGGCTGTGAGATGGTGGGGCCTGGCTGTGAGATGGTGGGGCCTGGCTGTGAGATGGTGGGGCCTGGCTGTGAGATGGTGGGGCCTGGCTGTGAGATGGTGGGGCCTGGCTGTGAGATGGTGGGGCCTGGCTGTGAGATGGTGGGGCCTGGCTGTGAGATGGTGGGGCCTGGCTGTGAGATGGTGGGGCCTGGCTGTGAGATGGTGGGGCCTGGCTGTGAGATGGTGGGGCCTGGCTGTGAGATGGTGGGGCCTGGCTGTGAGATGGTGGGGCCTGGCTGTGAGATGGTGGGGCCTGGCTGTGAGATGGTGGGGCCTGGCTGTGAGATGGTGGGGCCTGGCTGTGAGATGGTGGGGCCTGGCTGTGAGATGGTGGGGCCTGGCTGTGAGATGGTGGGGCCTGGCTGTGAGATGGTGGGGCCTGGCTGTGAGGTGGTGGGGCCTGGCTGTGAGATGGTGGGGCCTGGCTGTGAGATGGTGGGGCTTCTCTGTAAGATGGTGGGGCCTGGCTGTCAGGTCATGGAGTGGCAAGTCAACCACATGGCTGCTAGTGTTTAGGTCGCTAGAGAGGAAAGAAGCCGTAGAGCTCATCATTCAAAATATAGGCTCTATCTGCATTTCCCTCTCTTCAGTACCTATGTTTCCATGTCTAGAGCTTTAGTTTTTTTCAGACAATCAACCTCCCTTCTGTAGCGTGGGTAAGGAAGAAGCGTAGTTTTCTGGCTGAGTGGGCAGGTGATGGGAACGCTTACGCCCCGAGCCTGTCGCTGCTCCTTACACGTATTTTAGTGTTGCTCCTGTGTTCACCCTCCTCCTCTGACCTCATGAGGTCCCACCCAGCACAGTCCCTGGGCCACTGTGGGCTAACAGCTGGGACTTGCTTTCCTTGTTGCCTCGCCACCCCCTTTGTAGTACTTGGGTTGCAATTCTCACCCTTCTGCTCCGTCACCACTTCTCCAGCCCCTTTCAGTCTTTCAGAAGCATGTTGATGCTGCTTATCATCTGCTGTCTCTGTTCCTATTTCATTGTCTGGGTAGATTTATATTTTATATCTATTAATTGCCATTTTAGTGGGTTTGGGGACGGAATGGAGATAAATGCATGTGTTTAATCTGCCATGTTTAACTAAAAATCTCTTAGCTGCAAAAATTCTCTGCTCCTTTTTTTAAGGGTATCAGAGCCAAACTCAGTTAAAGAGCATCAGTGGAGATTTTGAGGTGGGGAAGACTTTGAACAGTTGCTTGCCTCTTGGATTGGTCATGGTAAAAACTACATCGAGTCTCCCATGTTCAGGTTTATTGGTGATGCTGAGAAAGAGACCAGCACCATTATTACTAGATCCTTCTCTGACCCACATTAATCTGTTCTCTTGCAGAAGTGGGGCAGTGTGAGCAACCCTCTCTTCCTCCCCCTCATCCCCCCGCAATCTCAAGGTTTCACGGCCATCGTCCTCACCTACGACCGAGTGGAGAGCCTCTTCCGGGTCATCACCGAAGTGTCCAAGGTGCCTAGCCTATCCAAGCTGCTGGTCGTCTGGAACAATCAGAATAAAAACCCTCCCGAAGGTAAGAAGAGTGGAAAGACGGTGTGTCCAGGAAAGGCCTGGTTTGGGCGTTTTGTGTTCGTCTCAATGGGATCGAGTTTTTTTGATGGACAAGTGATTTGCAGCCTTTGTCTTAAATGAACTTTCCTGCTTTGTCAGCAGTAATGCCATTCCCGAGGCAGCATGACCCTGGTTTTCTCCGTCATCTTGTTCTTGTTCTAGGGTGGCCCGTTTAACTCTTAGCCCATGGCATGCTCTGTAGCCACAAGTGTTTGAGGGCTTAGGAATCAATAGGATCAAAGGCCATCAGCCTTGGGAAAACAGATCTCGGCTTCCCTCAGCCCTCTCAGCTGATTTGTTTACATGAAAAGTCAGTTTAAAAGGCATTAGTTTTCTCCTTCCTTATCTCGGCTCTGATACTGTGCTCTTCTTCAAAAAGGACGGCCTCGCCTCTGATGGGCAGAGTCAGCACAGCACGCCCTCCCAGGCTTGAATCAGCTCCTTAAAGTGACCCCTCGCTGGAAGTTCCCACCAGCTCAGCCTTAATCACTCTGTCCCTTGCCTTGGCCACCCCTATGATCTGCTGACTGGCAGCTCGGGCTGAGCCTGTTTGATTCATTGGATTTGTTTTTAATTCAGGACGCATAATGTACGTTCTGCCTGCATTTCGTTTCTCATTCAGCCCGTCTATTATGGATCCTAATCCCAGGGACTTCAAAGCCCCTGCCCTTTATAGCCTGTTAAAGCCAGGAAGTTGCTGATGGATCAGAGCAAGGAATGAGTTTGAAGTTTGTAATGTGCGCCACTGCCACCGATAAGGTCTAGTTGATTGCCTGACAGTAGCATCTGCACTTTTTATGGCTGTTCCCACTTAATTGGTTATACTGAAGTCGGGATAGTCAACCTTGGAAACCCCAGGAGTAGATCCTTAGTCTAGGCTGGGAGAAGAATGTACTTCTGTCTGTGAGACAAATCAGGATTTAAATGCCCTCTTGAGACTTTTAAAATTTTTTCCTTGGTGGGACTTTTGTTCTCTGCATCAATATTTGCTTTTTAGATTCAGGGAGCCACAGTTTAGTAAACAAAGCAGATATTTTACACGAAGGCCCATAGTATGCCCTGAAGCACATGGCGCTTATTATTGTTGTTATTATTATCATTTTTTGTGCCAGGTTTTTTTTCCTCCCAACATTCTTGGATTTTTGTTTGTTTGACTCTCAATAAAGGGGACAGAAAAGGGTAGAAGAAAAAAGAGGATGTTGGCACCTTCTCAGAGGGAGAGAGGATGAAACTGACGGGAAAGGGGAGGAGGAGGAGGCCGAGGGGACAGAACGGGACAGCAGGGAGGGTCATCAGAGCCCCAGGTCCACCCAGAGTGCGGTGGATCAGAGGCACTGCATTGCTGATCTGCGTCGTCGTTCATGAAGGACGGGTTGTGTTTCAGAAGGAAGGCTGCGTATCCCTTGTCGGAGCTGGAACAGCTGTGTGTCATATCTGCAGTCACCCCCCTGCATGCCGAGGCCACCAGCTTCCAGGGCGGGAGCCCCCCAGCTGCACCCCAGCCTGCTGCCCAGACAGGCAGTGTTGCTGCTAAGTGCAGAAGAGGCTTCTCCTTAGAAACCCGGGTTAGCCACTTTGGGCGTAAGGTGACTTATTTGATGTGACTTTGAGTCACTTTGGAGCAAATATCACTGCAAACTGTGAGAAAAGAGAAATCCTTTTCTTCCTTCTTGGTCTGAGGTCCTGCCTACATTGCCGTCTCTAAAAGCAAGAGCACAAACCAAGGTTCTGGAGTTGCGTGTTCAGTTTTAATTTTTGGTACACCTACCAAAGTGTAGTGGTGAATGTCATGACCAAGGGTGTAGTTTGTTTTTGAAATATTTTGGCAATGGAGAGGAAGGAGAGCCCTCAACTGATGAGGCCCAAATTCTGACCCATTGAGGGGCTGGACCAGCTTTTTTTCTAACAGTGGTTTTTAGGTCGGGGCTCTGGCTCTGGCGTTGTGGTTGTTTGGGGAGAACATGAACCGTGTTTAATCTTCTGTGGGGTGTTTGTTCAGTTGGTAAATGGGGCTGTCAGCTCTGGCCCTCGTGCCAGCAAAGGCATCTGATTTTTCATGTACAGCATTAGTAACATATATATTTTTTAAAAGACAAGTCCAAGGCTTTGAAATATTAGAGGCAAAAGTGATGTTTTTCACTTTCTCTACATTTACTAAAATAAATATTGTGGTTAACATGTCTGCTGCTGGGAGGATTAGTGTAGGCAGAAATCCCTCCCCTCTACTGGTTTTTTTTTTTTTTCACTCTCCAACCCAACCAAATAGTATTTTCTTTTTGGTTACATTTAAGTCTAAATTGCTGGGTTTGAAGTTTAAGTAAATACTTAGACTAGGCAATAGAAATTTCCAGCGAGCTTTCGTCACGTTGGTTTTGAGCTCTGTCAGACGAGAGAGGCGAGCCACTGCCCTCCTCCGACCCCAGCTTTTCAGTTTCTCAGCTTGATGGATATAGAGGTTGTTAGGCTTGGCCCCTGGCCTCAGCCTGAAGGAAGCTGTTACATCGTACATTTCAGATAGGTTTAACTCAGCCTTCTGTTTTAACTGATTTCAGTTTTTAAATTTGAGTTGATCTCAGGGAACTCCCCTGTGGCCACCCCAGCTTCGGGTTGCTACTTCCACAGTTCTTAATAGGCAGGATGGGATTGGCTGAGCGTTTCAGGGCGGTCCATCAGAATGGAGGCCATCGAGAGGCAGAAGCAGGAGTGCCCTTCCTTCCAGCTGAATCCTGGGACCGTGGGGAGTTGAGGGTCTGGATCCAGAGAGACTTGTGTTCATTTCTGGAGATCTCTGAGGTGTGTGTGTTAGTTGTTGAGTCGTGTCCGGCTCTGTGGAACTCTATGGGCTGTAGACCCCCAGGCTCCTCTGTCCATGGAATTCTCCAGGCAAGAATACTTGAGTGGGTTGCCATGCACTTCTGGGGACCCGCTGTTCACCAGGCAGGTTGAGGACTTCTGGAGCGAGCTCGAGATTTGTACAGAGATAACCTGATGGTTGATTTTGTGAATCTGTGGTTGTGTTTGACAGTGATCCCCAGGATGGACTTGGGGTCATCATCAGGCAACCTGAACATTTCGTAGTACCTTTGCCAAGTGGGAGAATTCGCCTAGCTTACGTGGCTCCTGGCATCCAACTTGGAGAAAACTGTTAATCAATACATGTTTTTAAAAAAATCCTTAACACAAGAGTTCTTTTTCTCCTCCAAGTTGGACTAAAGCTCAGAACTGTAAAATTATCAGGTCAGTTGGCTCAGCTGTTTGTTTTTCATAAATTTGGCAATGTTTTTGAGAAATCTTATTTTTCAGACTACTTTGTGTGAATGGAAGGTGACATTTCTATTTGGCCAGCTACAGATTCGCAGGATGAGACACAAGCTACAATTCATGCATTTAGAAGTTAAAAGAGTAAGGAAAAAACCCCATCTGGGCCAAGCAGTGGGGTAAGAACCCGAAGTTCTAGCTGAGACACTGTTTCCTTCTGCATCCTAAGGAGTCACCCCACATTCTTCTGTCTGCACCTCTTCAAAATGTCCGAGGCGATGTGAAGTTTGTAAGACTTTACAAGAATCCATTTGTGAAGATGCTGGGTAAGGAAGATCTGCTGGAGGAAGAAAATAGCAACGTATTCCCGTATTCTTTCCTGAAAAATCTCATGGACAGAGGAGCCTGACGGGCTACAGTCCAAAGGACTGCAAAGAGTCAGACGCGACTGAACCAGTACACACATTTGTGAGAGTGAGAGTGATGCCGTGTTTTAACATGTACTGTGTACCTTTTATATCCAAGGAATGGGAACTGTGCTGAGTGCTTTACAGGCATTGTCTCTAGTGCTTCTAAGAAACCGGAAAGAAGCTGATATTATCCCCATTTACAAAAGTGAAACTCAGATTAACTGAGTAATTTGCCCTAGGGCTTCCCTGGTGGCTCAAACAGTAAAGAATCCCCCCGCAATGCAAAGACCCGGGTTCAGTCCCTGGGTTCGGAAGATCCCCTGGAGAAGTGCATGGCAACCCACTCCAGTATTCTTGCCTGGAGAATTCCATGGAGAGAGGAGCCTGGCGGTCTACAGCCCATAGCGTCCCACAGAGCCGGACACGACTCAGCAACTAACACACACACCTCAGTGATCTCCAGAAATGAACACAAGTCTCTCTGGATCCAAAGCTCACGCTCTGTGCCCCGAGCCCCTCTGTGTCTCTTCCAATTGCCGTTTAGCAGCAAGGAGATCATGCTTTGTCAGATCTCTGATTTGCGATTATGCAGATCAACCAGGTTCTTATCAGGGGCTCGAAGAGAGGCAGAAAAATAAATCTTATTCTTTTGAAAATACTAATGGAAAGAAAAATACAAGTCTTCTGTTCTTTTTCACTTATGTTTTTCTTTCCTACCTTGTATTCCTGGCCTTTTTTTTTTTTCAAACTGTATCGAAATCCTATATCAGAATTGTCTGCTTTAAGGCAGGGAGTAATTATAATGCTTCTTTGGCTAGCCACTTTCTTGTTCCCGTGTTCCACAGAAGGGATACAAAAGCCCAAGGAAGCTGGGTCCCCTCCTTAGAGGCCTGTTCTATTTGAAGCTGTGAAAACAAGAAACTGGGAGTTCTACTTGGAGTCCTTCCTTGTGGTCACGATGGCTCACAGGGAGCTGGACCGTTGACATGGAGACTCCTTTTACCAAAGCTGCCTTTGGCTCTCCACACCCAACTCAGAACAGGAAAAGGTAATCACGTTTCCAAGAAAGCCACGATTCATTCTATTTCCATCTGTACCCATTTAGCTTTCCTCACTTGCTGAAACTTTCCTATCAAAGACCTTATCGAGGAAGGTTGTTTTTAGACATTGAATAATTTTCTGGCTACACAAGGGTAAAGAACATGGAAAACTCTCTGTTGAAGATGTTGTGCACACTCCCCAGGTGAGAGTCCCTCTCATCCAGAGCAGAGGAACATCCACGCGTCACACAAGCAGCTCGCCTGTTTTCTCGCCTCTTTCTGTATTGCAGAAAGAGGGGCTGTTGGTTGCCTTGTGCAATTTCCTTGGCAAGAGTTCCATGTTTCTTGTTCCGCTGGCAAGTTAGGTTTTTCCAGTTCTAGAGGATTAATGGCAGGGTTTCTGCTGGTCTCAAAGTGAGCTTTGAAGATGAAAGCTGAGGACATGCCACTAGACTGTCAGAGTGATGCACGAGATCTCACGTGTGCCACTTTGCCACCACTACCTAGGGTTCATCCTTTGGTCTGTAAATAGGCAGAGACTTGCAAGGGAAAGCACAGCCAACATTTGGAGGAAGTTCTGCCACGTGCTGGGCACTGAGCTGCTAAACGCATTCCTGTTCCTCCTCACGCCTTGCCACAGGTGAAGATGGCGTCACTATCCCATCTTCATAGTCAAAGAAGCAGGTACAAAATCACGGACTTGTTCAAGATCACATGGCTGATAAGGGATACAAACACCTGAGATTTGAAGCTCTTTCCAAAGACTGTTCTCTCTGTGAAATGTTACTGTCCGTACAGTCCTCAGAGGTATCTTGTTTGGTCCCTGAAGTTAGTACATTTCAAGTAGACGGGCACATAGCGTTGCTGAAGGCATTTCATTCCATCAGAACATTCTTACCGATTTGAGCTTGAATCGGTTTCCCTGTAGCTTTCACCCAGGCGTTGGTCATGGTTCTAGCTTCAGAAGCCATAGAGAAGCTGTTCAGAAGCCTTTTCATCTGAGAACCCTTCTGATAGCCCGAGTGTGTCAGTCAAGTTCCAGGTGGGAGACAGAAGCCACACAGCAACCTGACCAGGAAACGTTCAAGCTTTAACCAGGAATTGTTAACTAGGACGAGGAGATGGGTGGCTAAAGGGTGAAAAGAGCTCCCGGGATTATAGGAAATCAGCCTGGGGACTGAGAGCGCCTCCCCCAGCTCGGCCTGAGATTCAGACCCGCTGCCCGGTGGAGTTGCTCAGGGGCCACAGGCTGAGACTGGCAAACAGGAAACCAGCAGCCCCTTTGGACACCCGTGGACTTCAACAGGAAGCCACCCGGGGGGTGTCACTGGACTCGGTGGGGTGCCGGCGAGGGCCTCCGTTCCTGAGGGACCACCTGAGGGCAGAACCTCAGCTGAGTTGCTGCTGAAGGTATCACAGAACGTGCCAGGAAACCGCCTGCAGAGGAGCTGTCAGACCCCTTCGGGAGCCTGTTGGGGTGTCTGTAGAACCCGCTGGGAGCCTCCCTTGGGTGTGCCACTTACACGTGCTGGAGAGGGGTGCTGCCGCCTGCCTGCTGGCCAAGTACCAAAGGAGCAAGTAAAGAAGGCACCCCTGAAGCAGGAAGCAAAGCCCCTTACCTCCCAGCGTCCCTCCAGCCCCTGCTGCTGATGTCAGCGGGCAGAGGGGCAATGGTGATGGGGCTGGCTGCCAGCGTCACCCACAGGGCAATGAAGGGTGAGTTTGAAGCTGAGAGGCAGTGCGTGACAACCGGCATATTCAGTTCAAAGAGATCCTGGATCCGAGGACCGGGACTGTCCTCACCAACTCCTCCTATCCCCCAGTTTGTTGGTTCTTCCGTTGTAAGCATCTGTGTGCTGGTCGCTCAGTCGTGTCTGACTCTTTGCAACCCCACGGCCTGTAGTCCTCCGGGCTCCTCTGCCAATGGAATTCCCTAGGCAAGGATTCTGGAGTGGGTTGCCATTCCCTTCTCCAGGGAATCTTCCCGAACCAGGGGTTGAACCCTTGTCTCCTGCATTGCAGGCAGATCTTTATCGTCTGAGCCACGCTGGGCAGCTCTATTGCAGTACCCAAATCTAAATACAAGGTCTCATACACAGACAGTCCGGGGACTGCGGAGCATCCCTGAGGTCCTTTCACAGGGTTGGGGAGGTTGAAATTCTTTCTCTGAGAATGCTGAGTCACCCTGCTTTCCCACGCTTATATTTTTCACATGTGCATAGTGGGGTTTTCCAGGGACTGCCCAACATGGCATGACATCACCCCTCTACTGGCTGATGGAGTGTGTGCTCGTGTGTCCTGAGGTTTTAAAGTTCCCTTGGTTTTCATTCAGAATATAATAAATTTTGTGTGTATGTGTCCCACATAAGTAAAACCTCTTTGGGGATCTCAACAGTTTTTAAGAGCACAAAGGAATCCTGACACCATTTGAGAACCACTGATCTAAAGATAACCACTGATCTAGTTAGAGCTATAACTTCCTTCACTTTTAGGTATTACAATTTATTCATGTTTTCTAAGGATTTGGATTTATGACAGGGATTTCTTTGACTTAACTGGAAGAGGGAATGGGAAGCAGAGAAGAATAAGGATGATTGTTTTTGTTCCAGATCCAGAGAAACATGACATTTTCAAGCTGCAGTAAATGGTGCAGGTCCTATTTGGTCTTTGATGCTAAGCAGACTTAGATTCAAATACTAGCTGTATCATTTAGCCCTAACTCCAGCCAATGTACTTAACCTCTCTGAGCCTTGTGAATCCTACTTTGTAAATAATTTCTGCTCCATAGAGTTGTCAGGAGGATAAATGACAGTGCACCTATAACGTATCTGGCGTATACTGGCTGCTTAATGAAGGGTCCCTTCTCTCTCTCCACTTATTCTTACCCTGAGAAGAAGGGACCTGCCTAAGAACCTCATGGGTAATGCAGAACTCAGGTCTCCAGTCTCTTAGTCCTGTGCCTATCCATTTATTCTGAAGACAGTTTTTGATTATGTCATTCTGGACCATTATTGATTAAAAGTCACTGACCCATTGGATCATTTCTTTGGTCTCCAGTCCTTTCCCAAACATGCTTTTTTTGTGGAGTTGGACACATTTTTAGGCCCTAAGCTTTTTCAGGCTGTGAAAGTGTTAGTAGCTCAGTTGCGTCTGACTTTTTGTGTCCCCGTGGACTATAGCCTGTCAGGCTCCTCTGTCCATGGAATTCTCCAGGCAGGAATACTGGAATGGGTAGCCATTCCCTTCTCCAGGGGATCTTTCCGACCCAGAGATCAAACCTGGGTCTCCTGCATTGCCGGAGAACTCTTTACAATCTGAGTCACCAGGAGTTTTAGGCTCTAGGCTTATTTAGAACTTAAGGAATATTTTCTTCATATATATATATATGAAGGAATATCTTCTTTAATTACAGGGCCTCTCACTTTCATAATCCTTCCAGGTGTGTACACTCAGCCCCAAACTTGCCTAATTTCATAGGCCTCCTGGTGGCTCAGACGGTAAAGTGTCTGCCTGCAGTGCGAGAGACGCGGGTTTGATCCTTGGGTCGGGAAGATCCCTGGAGAAGGAAATGGCAACCCACTCCAGTACTCTTGCTTGGAAAATTCCACAGACTGAGGAGCCTGGTAGGCTACAGTCCATGGGGTCACAAAGAGTTGGACACGACTGAGTGACTTCACTTTCACTTTCACTCACTTTCACAGGCCTCTTCCAAGAACCTAGGAGCACCTTACCTGGACATATTGTAAATTATGCAGAAGTAAGATATTTTATCTGATGTCTATTAGGGCAAGCTTTTTTCCTCCTGATTTTCCCTCTGTCACACTTCTCCTTCGGTATGGTGACTTCGGAGTGGCCACAGGCATTTTGGGGCTTCAAGACTCACAAAACTAGACCATCCCACAATTATGTGTTGGGTTTCTGGAAGCAAAATGACACCTTTCTGTTCTCATCTGACAAATGTTGCGTGAAGAACAAACTGCCCTCTGTAAAGAACCCTGAGGTCTGTGGACACAGGTCCTATTAATTTCATTCTCTGCTAAATGCATCACTTTAAAATGAGGAAACTGAGGTTGAATTGCTTCAAAGTAGAATGGGAAAAAATTCATGGGTCTTAAGTATACCAGAAAATCCCATGTAATCAGACCTAGAAATTTGATATTTACTCTGTAAATTGGTCATGATGAGAACCCAAACCCAGTGAGTCAGGAGAGAGCGGCTGTTGAGCGGTGAGGTGCTGAGTTAGGAAAGCTGAACTCATTCAGGGCCACGGTTTTGTGAAGGTGGCTTTGGCAGCCTTGGGAGCCGTTGGTGGTGGAGGTGGACACTCTTATTTTCTTTCAGCATATGTTTCCCAGAGGGGCTGCAGGCAAGTTTGGGGCTGAGTGTACACACCTGGAAGGATTATACAGCGGTGGCCAGGTGATCGAGTCCTGGTGTTCAAACCACGGGCCTGAGAATGAGGCAGACAGGGCCCGTGCCTGCTCCTGTCCTGGCCCCGTGACCGTCATCAGGGCCCATGCCTGCTCCTGTCCTGCCCCGTGACCTTCATCAAGGCCCGTGCCTGCTCCTGTCCTGCCCCGTGACCTTCATCAGGGCCCGTTCCTGCCCCTGTCCTGCCCCGTGGCCGTCATCAGGGCCCGTGCCTGCTCCTGTCCTGCCCTGTGACCTTCATCAGGGCCCGTGCCTGCTCCTGTCCTGCCCTGTGACCTTCATCAGGGCCCGTGCCTGCCCCTGTCCTGCCCCGTGACCTTCATCAAGTCATTTGGCACCCCCGCCCCGCCCCCGCCCCGCCTCTCAGCTGTGACTTGGAGCCTGTTTGTGGATTCTGGTTAAGACAGCACTGAGCAGCAGCAGTGTTGTAAGGATGTAGAGAGAAGAGGAATATTTATGATACATTATAAAAATCCATCTTTAAGGACGTCCTCCTATAGTTGTGCCTGTGGTTTTGTTTTTTTCCCCGCATTCGTGTTCATTTATTTTTGGCTGTGCTGGGTCTTCGTTGCTGTACGGCCTTTTCCTCCAGTTATGGAGAGTGGGGGCTACTCTCGAGCTGCGGTGTGAGGGCTTCTCCTTCCAGTGGCTTCTCTTGTTTCCGAGCGTGGGCTCCAGGACGCACAGGACTTCAGTAGTTGCGTCACGTGAGCCCAGTGGTTGGGGCTCCCGGGCTCTAGAGCACCGGCCCAGCAGTTGTGGCACGCGGCTCAGATGCTCTGTGGCACGTGGGATCTTCCTGGATCAGGGATTGAACCCACATCTCCTGCATTGGCAGGCTGATTCTTTTCCACTGAGCCCGCAGGGAAGCCCTATGCCTGTGGATTTCATGAGAGTCACAGCTTTGAGTTGCTTCCTCTGTCTTATTTGTGAGACACGGCTTTTACAAGTTTATCTTTTCAAAGAAGTTAGAAGAGTCATAAATACCTTGGTTTTTTTTTTCCTATTTCCAGATTCTCTGTGGCCCAAAATCCGGGTTCCATTAAAAGTTGTGAGAACAGCTGAAAACAAGTTGAGTAACCGCTTCTTCCCTTACGATGAAATCGAGACAGAGGCCGTCCTGGCTATTGATGATGATATCATCATGCTGACCTCTGATGAACTGCAGTTCGGTTATGAGGTAAGGAGGTCTCAAACAGTGCGTTTTCGTATTTGATATTTATTGCCCATTATTGCTTGTCTTTTCTAATACAGAGGGTTATATTTCATTCTCTGAAGTTGAGATTTGTAGTAGTACCCAAAAACCGTGTTTGGGAGTGTGGGTCACGAAGCTGTTCTTTAGAGCTTCGGGGAACCCCTATTCCAAAATGACAATTGCGGTGTCTGCCAGTTTGGGGAACTCCCAAGGAGAGTCCCAGGGGATGTTTTCAAAAGAGCATCTGTGAGATTTAACAAGCCCTTTACTGATGTCTCCGTGAAGACCACTGCCTAGACTCAAGCAGCTGGGCACGGCCACAGTAAAAACATCAGTGAGGGAAGAAGCCGGAGACACTGACGGACAGAAAGCAGGCCCCGCTGATGGCTGGCCTTCTGAGTTTTAAGTGCAGAGGCTGGCTGCCTGTCTTTGGGGAGCAGCATTCTCTATCACCGTTCATTCAGTGAGGCTGATGGATTAGGCCGGGTTCAAGGGTTAAGTATGGAGACCAGGAAAGGTCTCCCCAGGGGAAAGTGCCAGAGCCGAGGCCTGGTGAAAAGCACTAGGAATTGATGCGTCCTGTCAGGGAGGATGTCCGCGAGATGCGTGATGGCGACAGGCAGAGGCCTGGGGCTGTGGGGGCGAGTTGGGGGTATCAGAGCCAAACAAAACAGGGTGTACACATCCATTCGCCACAGCCGGCACAAGGGGAAGTGGGGGAATTTATCCCCAGTAGTCATCCTGCTTTGGGGAGAGAGGTAACTGTCTTCTTTAGTTGACTCAGGATCTGTTAAATTTGAGGTTCTAAGAAATCATGAAACTTTATTTAATGAAGCCATATTTGGTACATGTGTTCTAGAAATTTATTTTCTAAGCCTTAAAAGTGGATTTTTTTCCTTGTGTTTTAAATTATCAAAGTAAGGTAGCACATTTATAGGAGACTTGGAAAATACAGAACAAAGTTACATATAGTTCTACTATATATTACAGTTCTTTTTTTAAAGTAGGTAAATTAAGATTTTTAGTTGGAGTTTCAATATCAGACTTTCAAAAATTAATAGAATGAATATGCAGAAAAGTAGAAAGATATAATAGACCTGAAAGGCACCATGAACCAATTCAGCATAATTAAGATTCATACAACTTTCACACAATAATAGGATACAAATTCTGTTCAAGTTCCCATAGACTGTAAGCTAGGAGACATTGGAACATAGCCAGGGACATAAAACAAGGTGCAGAAATCTCGTGGTCTAAAGGTATTGAAATCATAGAGTCTATTCTCTTAGCACTGAGGAATTATGTTAGAAATCATATTTTTAAAGACATGAAAATAACTTACCTATTTTCCAGGGTGGTATGACATTTACCAAGAGATATCTTTGCTTTAGCCATTAAAAGCCTCAATAAAGTTAGAAGACTGGAAAACAACACAGTTATTGCAGAGAAGAAAGCATTTAAATAAGAAATTAATATCAAAGATACTTTAGAAAACCTCATGTATTTGGAAATTTAGTGTCCACTCAAAGTGGATTTTAAAGGGAAGAAATGGGAATTCCCCCCTGTGACCACCAGCACCAAAAATTAAAAGCTCATATTCCCCCAGGTGTAATCCCATGGACTGTAGCTTACCAGGCTCCTACGTCCATGGAATTTTCCAGGCAAGAGTACTAGAATGGACTGCCATTTCCATCTCCAGGGGATTTTCCCAACCGAGGAATTGAACCCAGGTCTTCCACACTGCAGGCACACGCATTAACCTCTGAGCCACCAGGGAAGCCCATATATAAAAAGGGCTTCCCTGGTGGCTCAGAGGGTAAAGCGTGTGCCTGCAATGCAGGAGACCTGGGTTCGATCCCTGGGTTGGGAAGATCCCCTGGACAAGGAAATGGCAACCCACTCCAGTATTCTTGCCTGGAGAGTCCTATGGACATAAATAATTTAACATATATGGAAACATATAAAAATAATTATATACAATGCATATTATATATAAATAACTATATATCAGTTCAGTCGCTCAGTCGTGTCTGACTCTTTGTGACCCCATGGATTGCAGCATGCCAGGCCTCCCTGTCCATCACCAACTCCTGGAGCTTACTCAAACTCCTTTCCATTGAGTCAGTGATGCCATCCAACCATCTCATCCTCTGTTGTCCCCTTCTCCTCCTGCCCTCAATCTTTCCCAGCGTCAGAGTCTTTTCAAATGAGTCAGCTCTTCCCATCAGGTGGCCAAAGTATTGGAGTTTCAGCTTCAAAATCAGTCCTTCCAATGAACACCCAGGACTGATCTCCTTTAGGATGGACTGGTTGGATCTCCTTGCAGTCCAAGGGACTCTCAAGAGTCTTCTCCAACACCACAGTTCAAAAGCATCAATTCTTTGGCACTCAGCTTTCTTTGTAGTCCAACTCTCACATCTGTACATGACTACTGGAAAAATCATAGCTTTGACTAGACGGACCTTTGTTGACAAGATAATGTCTCTGCTTTTTAATATGCTGTCTAGTTGGTCATAAATTTTTTTCCAAGGAGCAAGTATCTTATAATTTCATGGCTGCAATCACCATCTGCAGTGATTTTGGAGCCCAAAACAATAAAGTCTGCCACTGTTTCCCCATCTATTTGCCATGAATTGATGGGACCAGATGCCATGATCTTTGTTTTCTGAACGTTGAGCTTTAAGTTCAACATTTTATAATTATATATAATGTATATTATATATAAAATATATTTATGTATCCATTGAGTATAAAAGAAATTGCTGTGAAACAGGCTGATATGTGAATACCCTGGTCGATACCATTATTGGCCAGTGAAAGGCATGAAAGTAGCTAGTACATAGACTCACCTTCCTGGGTTTATTTCCATTCATAGAGACGTGTTTCCTAGCATCACATCTAGGATGTTGGGTGATATTTCATACACTATCGTTCCCTTTTTTTAAAAAAAGCAAATTACTTATTTCTCTAGCCAACTCACGGCAAACAGACTTGGTTTTTTTCCTGCCAGTGTTTTCTCTCTCCATTGCATATAATGGCTTCAAACTATATCCATGTGTTTGTTTTTGTGGTAAAAGGAAGGTGGGAAATGGGAACATTTCAAATGAGGAAAGGTAGCCAAGATGGACAGAGTGCTGCCTCTTTGCTGTTTGCAGTCGGTCNTGGTTTTTTTCCTGCCAGTGTTTTCTCTCTCCATTGCATATAATGGCTTCAAACTATATCCATGTGTTTGTTTTTGTGGTAAAAGGAAGGTGGGAAATGGGAACATTTCAAATGAGGAAAGGTAGCCAAGATGGACAGAGTGCTGCCTCTTTGCTGTTTGCAGTCGGTCTAAATGAAGTCTGATGAAAGAAAGGTACCCTGGATGAATTCCTTTCAACCCTGGCTTACAATCTTGGGACCTCAGAAATATTGCAGCCTGAAATCTCTTTCAACCTTGAGTTCATTTAGAGCGACAAAAAATGTATTGATGAGAGGAAGTGCAAAACCCGGAGGGACTGAGCTTAAATCTTTATCTCTTTCTTCTGATGCCCTGTGTTTACTCCATGTTACCTCTGAAGAAGTCAATTGTGTATCAAGAGGTAGGGGGCGGGGACACCCTCATCTCTAGTAATGGGGAGGTCTTCTCCAGATGCTAAGAAAGGAATAACTTCCCTAACTACCATCTATGTGTTGCTTACTGTGTTGCTACCAGTTTGCTTATAGGTGTTTACATACACCAGTGGAAACCAGTCCTGGGTGTTCACTGGAGGGACTGATGCTGAAGCTGAAACTCCAATACTTTGGCCATCTGATGAGAATAGCTGACTCATTTGAAAAGACCCTGATGCTGGGAAAGATTGAGTGCGTGAGGAGAAGGGGACAACAGAGGATGAGATGGTTGGTTGGCATCACTGATTCAATGGCCATGATGTTTGTGGTTGTTTTCATCATTCAGAAGGGACAGTTCTCTTCCGGGGAGGGTACCCAGTTCTGTGTTTAAAAATCAGAAGACAGAAGAGGATGGTACTCCTAAATCCTGTTTTTTATGCAAAAGCCTGGGATTATTTTCATGTAGACTTGATGGATTAAGAGAATAAACAAATCAGTTAATAAAAATTTATGTCCTAGGGGGGTTATGTGGGAGCCCAGAACTACTTCTTTGTCACAGTTATCACTGTGTGTTAGGATTATATCTATCTTGTTGACTGTTTTTCATCCTTCAGCACTCAGATCAAAAGAAGCTTTCAGAAAGTCTCCAGACTAGAGCACTCAACCTCTTTGTAAGCAAATAATTGGGAAGTGTGTTGTTTAGTGTCTGCTTTTCTTCTAGAATGTAAGCCCGTAGGGACAGAAATATGGCCGTCTCATTCATTGCTGTATCCTCTGTGCCTAACCCAGCTCAATCCATGCAGCAGTTAGTAATATTTGCTAAATGAACAAATTTTCACTACCAGCATGCACATGAAAGATAGGAGACAGGTTATTCTGGCCTGCACGCCTTTCCACTTTACTGTGATCCATAACCTAGATGCAACCATTTTAGAAAACAGTTTGGTGTTTAAAATGTTGAATGTAAATCTACAATGTGACCCCACTGTTCTTCCCACAGAGATTTACCCTAGAGAAATGAGAGCATATGTATATATAAATACTTGTACGCTAATGTAAGTTTTAGTGTTTGTACTTGAAATGTTTATTTGTAAAAGCAAAAAACTGGAGGAAAAAAAAATCTTATCAGAAGTTGAATGAATAAACTAATTGTGGTGTATCCATACAGTAGAGTACTACTTAGTAATAAGTAGATGAGCTATTGATACGTACAACATAGATATATTTAAAAATAATTATGCTGAGTGAATGAAGCAAGGTGAAGAAGAGAACATATTTTATGATTCCACTTATAGGAAACACAAACTAAATCTTCAGTGATTGGAAGATCAGTGGCTGCGTGGAGAAGGGTAGGGCAAGTCAACTTGAAAAATTGAGTAAAATGTGTGCCCCATTGGTTCAATGAAAGCTATAAAACATTGCTCAAAGAAATTGAACAGCTTCATACATGGAAAGATGTATCATACATCTGAATCCGAAGATTCACTATTATTAAGGGGTAAGTTCTCCCCAGACTGATTTATAGATTCAAAGCAAGCACAGTCAAAATCCCAGAAGGCTTTTTTAGAAAATTGAAATTGACAGCGGTTCTAAAATTGAAATGGAAACACAATGGACCTGAAAAAGCCAAGGCAGTTTTAAGAAAGAGAGACAAAATTATAAGACTGCCTTATTTTAAGACTTAGAAAGCTAACGCAATCAAGACTCTGTGGCATTGGTGTAAACTTAGACGTGTAGCTCAATGAAACAGAACATAAAGAGTCTAGAAATAGACTCCATGTGTGGTCAGTCAGTTTTCTGCAAAAGACCCGAGTCACTTTAGTAGAGGTGGAATCGGCTTTTCACTACATAGTGCTGGAGCAATTTGATATCCATCTGTCAGTTCAGAATAGATCTTGTCCTAAATACAAGAACTAAAATTATAAAAACTTCTTCAAGGTAACAGTGAAAAAAGTTCTAGTGTGCCTGAGCTAAGCAATGACTTTTTTTTTAAGTAAGAGACAAAGAACATAATTTATAAAAGAAATCACTGGGTTTCATCAAAATTAGCAACACTTGAAAAGGCACTTCCAAGAAAATAAAAAGGCAATTTATAGACTGGGAAAAATATTTTCAGTATATATAAAGAACTATTCACACATGGCAACCCACTCCAGTACTCTTGCCTGGAAAATCCCGTGGACGGAGGAGCCTTATAGGCTGCAGTCCATGGGATCACTAAGAGTCAGACACAACTGAGCAACTTCACTTTCACTTTTCACTTTCATGCATTGGAGAAGGAAATGGCAACCCACTTCAGTGTTCTTGCCTGGAGAATCCCAGGGATGGGGAGCCTGGTGGCCTGCCGCCTACGGCGTCACACAGAATCGGACACGACTGAAGCGACTTAGCAGCAGCACTATTCACACCTCTATAATGAGAAAACAAGTCAATTAAAGATTTGAGCAGTTACTTCATAAAAGAAAATATAGAGGTATAGACTAACATATGGAAAAACTCTCCACCTCATAATCATTAGGGCAATTCTACAGTAAAAGCACAGTGACTTATCACTATACACCCACTGCTGCTACTGAGTCGCTTCAGTCGTGTCTGACCCTGTGCGACCCCATAGATGGCAGCCCACCAGGTTCCCCCATCCCTGGGGTTCTCCAGGCAAGGACACTGGAGTGGGTTGCCGTTTCCTTCTCCAATGCATGAAAGTGAAAAGTGAAAGTGAAGTCGCTCAGTCGTGTCTGACTCTTCGCAACCCCATGGACTGCAGCCCACCCGCTACTATGACTAAATAAAATTGAAAATACTGACAGTGCCACACGTTGGTTAGATTGTGGAGCAACTTAGAACTCTCATACATTGTTGGTAAAAATGTGAAATGGTACAACCAGTTTGGAAAAACGTTTAGCAGATTCTCATAAAGTTTGAAAAAAAAAAGTTTCACTTTTATATGACACAGATTCCAAAAGAAATTCATAGCCTCATTCATAATATAGAAGACCTAGGTACATCAACTTGCAAATGGAGAAACAATATGGAATACCTATGCTGTGCAGTATCATTCTGCAATTAAAAAAATAAACTCCTGATACATCCAGCAACGTGGAAAAATCTCAGAATTGTTATACTGAGAGAATGAAACCATGTGCAAAAGACCACTTACTGACATGCTCTGTGCATAAAATTCTGGGAAAAACTATGTTGCCAGGGGTGAGGGTGGACCTGACAGCAAACGAGCAGAAGGGATTTTTCAGGATGGAGATGTTCTCTTATGATTGTGATGATGGTTAGATGGCTGTGTGCTTTCATGAACACAGACTGTGAACTGCTGATTTTATTGTAAGTAAATTGTTTTCCAGTCCTGGAGAAAAATTGTGGGATGCAGCTAAAGCAGTTCTTGGGGGAAATTTATAACATGTAAATGCATATAATAGGCAAGAAGAAAAGGTTAAAAGCAGTCACCTAAAGTTAGTTCTATTTTAAGGAGCTAGAAAAAGAAGAGGTAAGTTAAACTCAGAGCAAGTAGAAGGAAAGGATAAAGATAAAGGCTAATAAAATCAATAAGCTAGAAAACAGAACAGAAAACTAATAGACACCAAAATTGATAAATCCCTAGCCAAACCACTCAAAACAAAGGAACACAACTTATCATTATTAGGAATGAAAAGGAATTAAGAAAAGTTGCCATTATAGATCTTACAGGCATTCAGAGTATTATAACAAAGAAGGGCTTCCCTGGTGGCTCAGATGGTTAAGAATCTGCCTGCAACACAGGAGACCTGGGTTCAATCCCTGGGTGGAGAAAATCCCCTGGAGAAGGAAATGGCTACCCACTCCAGTATTCTTGCCTGGAGAATTCTGAAAGATGACTGCCAGAAAACTAGAGCTCATCAATGAATTTGGTAAAGTTGCTGGATACAAAATTAATACATAGAAATCTCTTGAATTTCTATGCACGAACAACAGAAGATCAGAAAGAGAAATTAAGGAAACAATCCCATTTTCCATCACATCAAAAACAATAAAATACCTTAGAATAAACCTACCAAAGGAAGTGAAAGACCTGTACTTAGAAAACGATAGGATACTCTTGAAAGAAATAAAAGATGACACCAGCAGATGGAGAGAGATACGATGTTCTTGGATTGGAAAAGAATATTGTGAAAATGACTGTGCTACTGAAAGCAGTCAACAGAGTCAGTGCAATTCCTATCAAATTACCAGTAGTAATTTTCACAGAATTAGAACAAAAATTTTTACAATTGGTATGGAAACACAAAAGATCTCAAATAGCCAAAGCAATCTTAAGGAAGAAGAATGGAGCTGGAAGAATCAAGCTCCCTGACTTCAGACTATACTACAAAGAGATGGTCATCAAAACAATATGGTACTGGCACAAAAACAAATATGGATCAGTTGAACCGAATAGAAAGTCCAGAGATAACCCATGTACCTACCTATGGTCACCCAATCTATGACAAAGGAGATAAAATATACAATGGAGAAGAGACAAGCTCTTCAATAAGTGGTGCTGGGAAAACTGGACTGCCACATGTAAAAGACTGAAATTAGAACATTCCCTCATACCATACTCAAAAACAAGCTCAGAATGGATTAAAGACCTCAACTTAAGCCTGGATACTACAAAACTCTTAGAGGAAGACATAGGCAGAACTCTCTCTGACATAAATCACTGCAAGATCTTTTTCAATCCACTGCCTCGAGTAATGAAAATAAAAACAAAAATAAATTGGACTTAATTAAACTTAAAAGCTTTTGCACAGCAAAGGAAACCATAAACAAAATAAAAAGACAATGCACAGAATGAGAGACAATATTTGCAAACAAAGTGACCAACCAGGGCTTAATCTCCAGAATATACAAACAGCTCATGCACTTCAGTGTCAAAAACCGAACAACTCAATCAAAAACGTGGGCAGAAAATCTATGGAGACATTTCTCCAGAGAAGATGTACAGATGATCAAGAGGCACATAAAAACATGCTCAACATAACTAAGCAATCCAAACATCACTAGAGAAATCCGTATCAAAACTATGATGCGGTGTCACTTCACATTGGCCAGAATGGCCTCATGAAAAAAAATCAGCAAACAATAAGTGCTGGGGAAGGTGTGGAGAAAGGGGAACCTCCTACACTGCTGGTGGGAATGTAAGTTGGTACAACCATTATGGAGAACAGTATAGAGGTTCCTTAAAAACCTAAACATAGAGCTACCCATGATCCGGCAATCCTACTCCTGGGCATGTATCTGGAGAAAAACATGATCTGAAAGGGTTCATGCATTCATTGCAGCACTGTTTACAATAGCCAAGACATGGACGCAACCTAAATGTCCATCGTCGGAGGAGTGGATAAAGATGTGGAGATATATATATATTTTTTTTCACATATTTATGTAGAGGCAGAGGATGGGATGGTTAGATAGCATCACAGACTCAATGGACATGAGTTTGAGCAAACTCTGGGAGATAGTGGAGGACTGAGGAGCTTGGCGTGCTACAGTCCCTGGGGCCTCCAAGAGCTGGACGCAACTCAGTGACTCAACAACAGAGTATCACCGAGTTAGTGAGTCACAGCAGTAAGGACATGTAATTCAGGCCAGTGCTGTTTCCCCCTACAATGCCAGCTGTAAAGATGTCACTGTGTAACTGTTCCATTTTTTGCCTCTGTGCCACTCAGACCCGTTTGTTTGGAACCTCCTTTTGGTGAAGGTAAAAACACTTGAACATTTTGTTTCATATTTTAATATTCACAAATAATCCATACAGTCAGAAAAACTGAATCTGTACTAATGGTTTCAATAGAATGGATTTAACGTATGAAAATTTCTCATACAAGGTATTAGAGAGGTGAGAGGGCAAAAAGCAAATACTGCAAGTACAAAGAGTTAATTCCAGAGTGTGTCCACCCCCCCCTAGGATGGAGAAGCAGAGGAGGAGAGGGAAGAGGGTGGGGTTGTCAGAACCTGCAAGCGTGGGAGGGACACTCCCTTCCTGCCAGGGCTGGGCCTTGGACCTCTCAGGGAGGTGGGGCCACTGGCTGCTATTGCTGGTAGTTCCAAGAGGTCAAGGTGAAGCTGGTTCTGCCAGGAGAGGTTAGAACCACCTGCCGACATGTCGGGGAAAAGCAGGCAAAACAGAAGTAATTTCCTTCTCCTTTTCTCCAGTTTTCTAACTTCTGTCTGGTGCCCCTGTTGACAGAACCTAACAGGAAGTCACTATGAGATATTTGCTGAGTCTCAGCCCCCACATCACAAGGCAGAATTTAGGGTCTAGGAGCTGCAGGTCCACCACCCCTTCGGCTACTCCACAGCCCCCATACACACCTTTCTCCGCATATTGGTACTTCCATGCAGCAGCAACTTTGTTCTTCCACTGAGAAGATGTAACTATGCTTTATGCAGAGAGAGGCCTCACTTTCCCTCCCCAGAAGGGGAGAAACAAAGTCCCAATGGTCATAAATATCAATGTCTGTGTAATTATGAATTCCTTCTCTAATTTAGTCACAGGTCTCCTTAATATTTTATAACTTAAATGAATAAATTTCAGGCTTTCAATTCTGGACAAGGTTGAGCAAGCACATCCCACCCTGTTTCTGGAAAAGAAAGACAGACTGGTTAGGATCCTCAGGACTTAAGAGATGTTCCAGCAGTTCCCTTGGATTTTTTTTTCCCCTTCCTTTCTTCCTCCATTTCTCCCTGCCTCTAATATACCTTAGCCTCAGACCTAGAGATGGCTATGGCACAGGGACAGGTAACACACTAAACAAACATGCAGACAACCATCCCCCACTTTCTCTGGCTGGGAAGAAAGCAGAGAGGCAGATGGAACCCTGCTGACCATACCTGCTTTACACCAGGCAAACGCCACCAAAGAAGCCATATGTCCCCCTGCCAGCTAGAGGCTGTGGTTACGGAGATTGTCTACAGAGCCCTGCCGTCCATCCCCATCCTGCACTAACAGGAGATAGGAGCAGAGACGGTGCTCCTGCCCTGCCCCCTGTCCACTCTGGGGACTGTGAATGGAGCCCACCTGACCATCCATGTCCTCCATGAAGCGAGTGTCAACGAAGAGGCAGCTGCAGAGACTGTTGGGCGGGGGTGGGGATCCAGACTGCCATCCCCAGCCTGTACCAGACAAGCAGACAGCAAGAGGCAGCATCGCATCCCTTCCCAGCTAGAGTGGAGGGAAAGTTGCGTTAGGGAGGGGTTCTTTAAATCTGTGTGTGAAGTTCTGAGCACGCTGGTGCTCCTCTCCCTTCAAAGCAGCCCATGCATGAAACTGACCAGAACCAACACAAGAAAAGCTATGAGAAATAAACTATGGTGTAGAATACTGCCTAGGTTCCAGAGTGGCCCCTGTGTAGCATGCAAGTTGGGTAGACAGAATAGCCCCAATATAGTCTTAAAATTAAATTGATATTCAGCCCACAGCCCACAGAAGTGGATCAGGATGTGCATTCTGAACCTAAACTCCATGCTAAAATTGAACACGTACAAGGCAGCAGCATTGCATAGTAATACTCAACATGTTCAGGAAAAAATCCAACATTACTCTTCATACAAAGAATCAGGGAAATTGCAACCTTACTGAAAGAAGATAATCAATAGTTGCCAACACCAAGATGACACTGATGGTGGAATTCTTGACCAGGATATTAAAACCACTGTTTAAAAAAGAATCCTCTAATAAGCAATTATGAGCACTGTTAAGTGGAAAAATAGAAAGTTTCCACTTTCAGCAAAGAAACAGAAGATATAAAGAAAAACCAGATAGTAATTTCAGTACTGAAAATTTCAGTAACCAAAATTTAAAACTTGATGGGCTCAATCAGTGAATGAAAATAACAGGAAAGAATTAGTGAACTTGAGGATGAAACAATAGGAAGTATCCAGTCTAAATAGCACAGAGAAAATAGATTGGAAAAAAAACAAAAAATGGACAGACACTCAGGGACTGGTGGGACAGTCACAAAAGATATAACATTCATGTCATCAGAGTTGCAGGAGAGGAGAAAAAATGTGGGGCAGAAAAAATATTTGGCGAAATAATGGCTGAAAGCTTGCAAAATTTGTCTGTAAGGTCATTAAATTTATAGACTCAAGAAGCTGAGGAAACCACAAATATCCAAAGAATAAGTTGTATAAAGTATGTACCTTGTATATACCAAGTAAATCCTGGCAGTAATTTTTGTATCAAATAGTCATTGGAAGAGAAGAGGAGACAAATAAATTGGGATGTATGTGCATACGGAATGGGGCTTCCCTGTGGCGCAGACGGTAAAGCGTCTGCCTGCAATGCAGGAGACTCGGGTTCAATCCTTGGGTCGGGAAGATCCCCTGGAGAAGGAAATGGCAACCCACTCCAGTATTCTTCCCTGGAGAATCCCATGGACGGAGGAGCCCGGTGGGCCACAGTCCACGGGGTCTGATGCGTAAGGAAAGAAGAAAGGCTCGTGGCTGCTGTTTTCTTGCTGCGGCAGCTTGGTCCCGAGCAGCCGCCCCTCTCCTCTGCCTTTGTTCTCAGCCAGCACTCTAGCAGGTTTATCACAGACCCAGTTTCTTCAATGGCTCTAGTACTATTCAGACTCTCTATTTCTTCTTGTGTTAGTTTTTTTGATAAGCTGTGTTTTCCGAGGACTCTGTTCATTTCATCTAAATTGTGAAATGCATTGCTATAAAATCATCCATAGCATTATCTTGTTACTGTTTATAAATTCTATAGATTTTGAAATGATGTGTTTTTTTTCATTCTTGATAATTTTCGTTTTCTCTCCTTTTCTTGATCAGCCTTGGTGAAGGAATGTCAATGTCATATTCTTTGCAAAGAATCAACTTTTGATTTTGTTATACACTTTTCTTTAGTGTTTACTTGTTTTATATTTATTAACTATTCTTTTCTTGATTAATCTCTTCCTCATTTTCAGGAGTTTAAGTTGCTGTTACTTTTCTAACCTTTTGACTTGATAGTTTAGATCAGTGATCTCAATATTCATTTTTCTATATTTGCATTTCAAGCTGTAAATTTCTCCTTAATTAGGGCTTTAGGTACCGTTCCAAGTTTTGACTTGTTCTATTTTTATTATCAAGTTTAAAATATTTTCTAATTTCTATTGTAATATCTTCTTTGACCCATAAATATATTGACCCATTAATATATTGCATACTTTTGTCAGTTTTAAAAATTATGTTTTTCTTATTGATTTCTGATTTGGTTCCACTGTGGTCAGAAAATGTACTGCATATGATTTCATTGTTTTGAAATTTATTGAGACTCTATGGCTCAGTAAAAGTTCTATTTTGGTTAATGTTCCGTAGGCCCCTAAAAAGAGTAGACATTCTACAGCTGAAGTTTTAATGACCTTAGTAGGTCAATTAGGTAAGGTTAGGTACATTGGCATCTTTAATATAATCAAAATTTTTTATTTGATTTTTTTTTATTCTTCTCTAGAATAGGCAACTTCATTTCTTCTGATTTGGTTTGGTTGTGTGTGTCTGTAGCCTTTATCATTTCTGTAGTAGTTACAATCACAATCTTCTTTTAAATAAAAAATGGTTTAAACAGTGCTTAATATGTGGGAATCAAAGGGAAACCATGCGGCAGAACTTTCTTACTGTGACTCCAGAGACAGAGGCGTCTCCCACATGGGAATTTTTCCGAAAGGGGCAGCCAGCGGCCCTCCAGCGTCCAGGGTGGTTTTACTAGTCCTCCCCAGAGCCGCAAAATAGGCCAGATGACTTCCCCCAATCCCTCAGCTGTAATGAATCTAAGGGATCAGAAGTCAGGCAAACGTGTAAGGTGGGGTTTCATGTGAAATAGTATCCAGTGCTCTGCGTAGGAAGTGTCAGACTCCCTCTGAGGATCCAGGGGTATTTGGAGGTGGTGCCAGCAGCACGTTAGGAGTGGAAGGGAGAACCGGCTGCTGCCTTAGTGGAGGAGGGTGTGGTGACTGGGACCTGTTTGGATCATGGTTCTGCTGTCCCTCTTCAGACCTAACATGCAGGCTTAGGCCCCAGAGTCTCTCACAAACCACAGGGCAATCTCACAAACAAGCATGTCTCCCACCAACCAGAGAGCATTTTAAAGCAGAGCTGCTTTTGGAGGGTTGGATTTATCACTCCACAGAGATGGTTTTAAAGCACCAGGCTCCACGGGTTGCTTAAGGGGCTTGGAGCAGAAGCTGAAGGCAGCTCCGTGATGGCACACTCCCTGCCTGAGCTATGAGAAGGGAAGGCAGCCCCATGCCGGGATGAAAGAGCAGTGATGGGGGAAGATCTCTGCTACCTGGGCTGTTAGCTGGAAACCGGTCTTGACCCCTGGAATCCCTTTTCCGGAGGCAGTTGTTGGAGCCACAGCAGTGCTCAGCCAGCCTCTGTGAAACAGTAGCTCATGAAGGGAATGTTGAGGCTGTCCCGGGATCCGCCAACAAGGCTGCTGCACCAACCTGGTTCAGAGAGGATCCGAACCTCCCTGCGGCGGGTACCATTCATAGCATCCCAGGCAGAAAGCTGTCTTGGTGTCAGAACGGGAAGGGAACCTTGGAGACCGTTCTGTCACTTCATGCTTTATTGCTGAGAAAACTGAGGCGTGAAGAGGTTATGTTACTTCTCTAAGGTGTTAAAAGTACGTTGAATATAACCCTTTAAGGGACACCCTAGCAAGTTCTCGGGACTGAAAGGCCAGACCCTGTAAGAAAGGCTTCTTTTTTTTTCCTTCCAGTGTCTGTGACTTGAGCACATAGACATTTGGATCCAAGACTTAATGCCTGGGTATCATTATTTATTTAATTGGAAGAAAACACAGGGGTCATTTGCCTGTTTAAATGAGTCGTATTCCCTGTTGGAAGGCAAAGAGCTTTGGGAAATGTTACATTCTCTAGCCAGCCCCGAAATCAGGAGCAAAAGAGTGATCTTCTCTGGCCCTGCATGTTTCTGACTTGTTTGACAAGCTCTAGTGAGCTTCCAGATGTGGAAATTCTTTTCAGCCTGGGATAATTTATTTATCTGTTTATGTATTTTACCAGGAAAGTATCTATTGAGTATCTTGATACTCATTTGCAAGGAGCTCCTGGGGGAACAGTAGCAGTGTATAATGTTACTCGAATGTTTGATTTTTTTTTTCCCCCCACGTCCGTCTGCTTTTATTTCAAACCTAAAGAGCTGAGAAATAAAATGCAACTTGTTCCTCCTCCCTTCCCCCGCCTTTCAGAGAGGCCGTTTAAAACATGTGGCAGAAAATGAGCCATGGAGACTTGGCTGGCTGTATGAACCCGGGAATTTATTTTTCCTTTCGTACTTTGATCCCCATTTCCAACCATAAAAATTATTAGTAGCACTTAAGTGTTGAACATTTTTCACCTGAGGGATGTGAAACACTCTTGGCTAATAATACTGGTCATAAAGTCAGTCGTTCGCGTGGGGCTGAGAATTGACTACGAGCAGCCATGTGCTGTTTGGTCCACAAAGTGCTGATCCCTTCCTCTGCTGCCTCTGCACCCTGTAGGTGGTAGCCGCTGGGTAAATGGCTGGGGTGCTAATAAATGATGAGAATTTATCTGTGTTATTTTGTTCACAACTCCACAAGGTGATGGCAGGTAAAGAATCAGGAGAAGACAGCAGAATAGTGTGGAAGGCCCCACTTTTTTTTTTTCTTGAGGACTTGAAACCATCTCCGAGTGGGTTTTCCTGCTGTAGAAGCACCAAGAGGAAAAGCACCTACGTTAGAACACGCTGGGTGAGTGTGGTCACATGGGGGACTCGTATGCCGATTGACATTGTGGGGGCAGAACTTGGTTTTGGGTTGACGTCGGAAGCTGGGTTGGTTCACCCATGTAGGGCCAGGTGACGGACAGGCTAAGAGGCCAGCTGAAAAGTCGAAGGCAGTGGAGAGGTGTTGTAGGTTTGCAAAGATGTATATGGTCCAGGCAGTGAGATCACAGGATGAATTAGAGGTGACAGGTTGAAGACAGGAAAAGCCAGTTAGACAATGGTCGTGGTAGCTTAACGTTCACCTGGGTTGAAGAACGAAGGGAGAAGGGAAAGACGGGTGCTTCTAGGGCTCGGATTTGACTGGTGCTGAGGGAGCTTGGCTAGTTGGAGAATTCCAGAGCTGAGCCTGTAGTATGTAACAGTTACATTTTAAATAGAATCAGTTAACTTTAAAGGTCTCCATATATTCATCCAGTGAGAGATGATATATTCTGTGAGTCTAAGTAAACTATCCCACTTTTTCTCTTCTCACTAGAACAGAAAGATGGAAACAACGTATCATAGACTTCATAACAACCCTTTTAAAAAGCTGGTGGGTAACTGTTAAAGAGGAAGAGAAGCTGTCTCTGTCCTCCTGTGCGCCCCTCTGAGCCGCCTGCAGGGTCAGGGCCTCAGACTCCACATCTTGGGCTGGGTCTCACCGACCTGTGGCTGTGATCCTTCTGACAGGGAATTAACTGCTGTCCTCGCTAGACTTCGGCCCTAGAGTCCTCAATCTGAAATTGTGCTCAAGAGTTGTTGGGAATCCAGGGCGGGTTTTCTTTATGGTGCTTGGAGCCACCTGTCTCATCCTGCCGTGGGCCTTGCAACAGGCCCCACGACACCCTGTGGTTTCACCTAGGGCACCAAGAAGCTGGGTTCTTACAGCCCGCATGGAAACAAACAAAGCCTCCTTAAAGGAGAGCCCAGATGCAGGTAACAGCCTGCAGTGGGAACCAGCGCCCCGGGTTCCCGTCCCTTGGCATGTGGCCTGGCCCAGTGGCTGCCTGGAGGGGCTGGGGGCTCGGGTGTCTCCTGCTCCTCTCTGGATGATGGGCTGTAGCAGCAGCGCCCCGTGGAGCCAGTGCAGGGGTCGGTCCACATGGCTGCTCGGGCGTCCCAGCGAGCCAGGCCTGTCCCTGTCTGGGACATGGGCAAACTCAAGCCTTGCTAGAGCGGTTCTGGATCAGCATTCATTTGTACTGGGTCTATGCTCAAGCTTTACAATAGCTAGGTCCATTTTGCCAAAGCTGAGCTTTTTTTTTTTTTTTGGAATGTAATTGCTCTGCAGTGTTGTGTTACTTTATAATGTTGTGTTAGTTTCTGCTATACAACAACGTGAAAGAGCCACACACACACACACACTTGGACAGGAATCCCAAGTGGCCCCTCGCAACTCATATGGAGACTGGTCGTTCCTGAGGCCAAGCCCTGTCTCTTATACACATCTCCTCCCACCCACCCCCTTCCACCCCTCTGGGTCCTCATGGAGCAAGAAGCTGAGCTCCCGGTGCTATACAGCAGCTTCCTGCCAGAAAGCTGAGCTCTTTGAAAACCAGAGGCTGTCTGGGACTTGCGGAGACTTCTCCACTTAGGGTCTGAAGAAGCCGGTGACTGGCAGCTGTCTGTGAGCCTTGTGTATTACATCCGAGTGCGTGACAGTTCCCCCCGGAGTCCCTTTCCTGGGCCTGGCCACCCTGCAGGTCAGGAGAGTGTGGACTGTTGAAAGGACATCTGTCTGTCTTTCTCCTTCCCTTTTATTCACGTGAAGAGCTGCCTTTATAGAGACTGTTGTCTCGAGACGAGAGAACGGGGTGGAACGAAAGGACCCGCTGGGGAGGGAGTGACTCCTTCCGTGAGGGTCCCTGCCCCCCAGGTTCAGTCAGAGCATCCCTCACAGGAGACCCGAGGAAGAGCGGGGTCGGAGGGAGTCGTCCTCCCTCGAGCAGGACCTCCCTGGGGTCCCCTCCACATCGCTTCAGGCTCCCGGCCTCCAGCCTGCAGGAGCCCTGAATCCTCTGTTAGGCCTAGGCTGTCTCCAGCCTGCCCTGATTTGCACCCAGACTCGCGGGGCCTGGAGGGAGGCTAGTTCTCAAGTGCCGCGCTGCGCACGAGCTGCTGAAAGCGGACCCCAAGCAGCGGGCCCGGGCCCACGGAGGTGCTGAGAGAAGCTGCCGTGAGGTTTGACCTCTCGGAGCTTTCCTAAAGCACCCAGTCCCCATCGGAGAGGAAGTCAAACAAATATTGAGGGAAGGAAATCGAATATGTCTGCTGAACTTTGAAATAACATCTGATGGTTTAAAAAAAGAAAAAAAAGCCCCCAGTTGGGAATTACCATAGAGTGACACTTTTTCCTTCCCCACTGAGCAGAGTAAAACAGCAGGCCCGGAATTTGTTTGCCTAGCCGTTAGTGAGACAGTAAATGGAGGACTCGGGCCCCTTATCCCGAAGGGGAGGGAGGCGCTGCCCGCTGGCACGTCCGACCACCGAAGGGCGTCTCCTCGCAGTCTCCCATCCCACAGAGGTGATTTCACGGTTTTCCGTGGAGCTTTGTGCCGGTGAGGGAAGAGCTCGCTGACCGGTCCACTCCCTGCCCTCTGTGCCCCCTCCACGCCCCGCCTCACCATCTTTTCTGTCCGTAGCACCGGCAGGCCCACCTGGCTCTGCAGTTGTCTGCCTCAAGAATGAATGCTTGTAACGTGGAATAGTTATTTTAAAGAGGTGTTGGTCCACTTATGGTTTAAAGAATGCATACTTTCCCTCCCCCTATTCTAAAGGAGATAACTGTCATGATATTCCAGCCCTGACAGGATCCATATGTTTGCGGGTTATTGTTCCAAAACCTGCCTGTTGTCTCTTTGGGATTGATTACAGACCTTGGCTGCCCCAGGAATCCAGAGCGTCAGGATTTGGTTTATGATCTGGGGATAGAGGGAATTTGTCTTGCATGGGCTGCTTCTCTGCCTTGATTTTGATGGAGGTGCTTAGAGGAGGTGTGTGGGCAGGACTTGGCATGGGAGCAGGGGAAATGAAGCCCACAGCAGCTCTCTCAGGAGGGCAGTGCCCGCAGCCCTCAGACAGGATTCTGTGGTGTGGTCCCCGAGTGTGAAGCTCCACCATTCATCGCCAGTTATAAAGCTGCTTGCAAGGTCAGGACTTTGAGACAGTGGTTGGTGGGTGTCATTGCATTAGACAGAGCAATTCCTGGTTTTGAAAGAAGAGAAAGAAAGAAAACTTTAAAGGAATGGAATATTCCCCTAATCTTAGACATGTCACACCTGGGAGAAGGAATCTCAAGAAAGCAAAGTGGGCCAGTGGGTGTGATATATACAGTTCACTTCTCAGGTCAGGTTTATTTCTCGGTGCTCCAAAATTGGTGTGTACTGTTCACCCTAATTGTAATTATAGCTGCTACTATCTGTTGGCTGCTTTAGAGTAAGAGCTGGCAGCCTTTAAAAGTAAAATTTCTAGGATCCCATCTAGCCTTTGGGTTGGGCTGTAGAGTTGAGAGGTGAGGCAGAAGTCCTGAACACATGTGGACACTGCCCCTGGAGAAGGAAGGAAGGGGCTAACTTCTTATAACCAAGGTCACTAATTACATCCACGATATAGATCTGGGGCTGGACTGACAAATTTCCCTAGAGCGCACTCCATCCAGACAGGCTTGTCTGCCTGGTTTACTGGTATATGCCTAGAATGAGCGTGTTACATCCAGACAGGCTTGTCTGCCTGGTTTACTGGTGTATGCCTAGAGTGAGCGCAGTCCATCCAGACAGGCCTGTCTGCCTGGCTTGCTGGTGGATGCCTAGAGTGAGCGCGGCCCATCCAGACAGGCCTGTCGGCCTAGTTTGCTGTGTATGCCTAGAGTGAGCGCGGTCCATCCAGACAGGCCTGTCGGCCTGGTTTGCTGGTGGATGCCTAGAGTGTCGGCCTGGCTTGCTGGTGGATGCCTAGAGCTTGACAGATAACGGGTGCTCAGGAAATACTCATTGACCGAGTGGACTTAATGTGATTGGACATTGAATTTTCTTATTTATAGTTTCTGTGAGTGAAATTATAAGATGTTTTTCAAAGTTAAGTGACTCCATATTTTGTATTCAGGGGGAGATATCTGGTCTTCTCTGGGTTAGCAAAGAGTAAAACTTTGTACTAGTTATTTATCTGATTGAGGGTAGTGGAGATCTTAGCTGAACTTTGTAATTTAATAACTTTCTTTTCCTTTCTCCCCTTAAAATTCATGAAGCTTTTTCCTTCTTCCTGCTTTACCACCCCTGACTTAACTCAATTTTTGTTTGTTTTTTGTACTTTTTCCTGCATACTTACCTTATTTCATCTCCAGTTTTTTTAATGTATATGCCATTAGCTTTTCTAAATAGTAAGCTCCTTAGTAGCAAGATATATGTTTTATTTTTGTATTCACTCTTTGAAGTGTAATTCAGTTCCTAAAAATAGTTGGGGGCAGCTGATTTTTGCCCAAAGGTGCAAATGCAATTTGGTGGAGGAAAGACAGCCCTGTTATATGATGCTGGACAAACTAGTCATCCATAGGTAAGACTTTAACCTTGACCTAAGCCTCATACCTTATAGAAAAATTAACTGGAAGTGAATCATGGACTTAAATGTAAAACATAAAATTATGTAACATTTGGGAAAAAACTTGAGAAAAATCTTTAGGATCTAGGACTAGACAAAGAGAAGCATGATTCATAAAAGGAAGAGTTGGTAAATTAGAGCTCATTAGATTTTAAAACTTTTGCTCCATGAAAGGCCTTGTGAAGAGGATTAAAAGAGAAGCTGGAGATTGAGATGAAATATTTGCAAACAACCTATCTAGCAAAGGACTAAGCATCTAGGATATATAACTCTCAAAATTCAGTAGAAGAATTCAGTAGAATAACAGTAGAAGACACACAGACCAGTTGGAAAATGGACAAAGGACAGGAGCAGTGATTTCACTGAAGAGGATATGCAGATAGCAAATAAGCCCGTGAAAAGATGTTTGACATGCTTAACCACTAAGGAAATGCAGATTAAAATGAGAATTATGTCATACCTGTCAGAATGGCTAAGATTTTTTTTTAAATAGTGACTACAGATAAAGATGCAGAGAAACCTATTGAAGACGCTGAGAAACTGTATCTCTCGTACATTACTGGTATGAATGTAAAATGGTACAGCCACTGGAAAAATAATTTGTGCCACTTCTTATAAAACTAAGCATGCAACTACCATATGACTGCAGTTGCACTCTTGGGCATTTATCCCAGAGGCAGTAAAATTTATGCCTACACAGTGGGCACAATGAATCTTCATAATAGCTTCATTTGTAGTGCCAAAAAATGAATCAGCCCAGATATCGTTCAGAGAACAAACGGTAACCAACTGTGGTACATCCACACCATGGAATACCACTCACCAGCGAAAAGAAGCAAACTGTTGGTACACACAACCACTTAGGTGAATCTCTAGGGAGTTAAACTGAGTGAAAAAAACTAATCCCGAAAGGATATATGCTGTGTGGTTCCATTGATACATAGCCTTCTTGAAATTATGGAATTGTAGAGATAGAGAACAGATTAGCAATTGTCGGAGGGAATCTGGATGGGGAGGATCTTTAAAAGGTCGATAGGAGGGACCCTCGGTGCTGGCAGTGCTCTGTATCCTGGCTGTATCAGTGTTAATACCATGTGGCTAAGTCACACTGTAGTTTTGCAAGATGTTACCATTGGGGGAAACTAGGGAAAGATCCGGAGAAGGTGATGGCGCCCCACTCCAGTGCTCTTGCCTGGAAAACCCCATGGGCAGAGGAGCCTGGTGGGCTGCAGTCCATGGGGTCCCTAGGAGTCGGACACGACTGAGAGACTTCACTTTCACTTTTCACTTTCATGCATTGGAGAAGGAAATGGCAACCCACTCCAGTGTTCTTGCCTGGAGAATCCCAGGGACGGGGGAGCCTGGTGGGCTGCCGTCTCTGGGGTTGCACAGAGTCGGACACGACTGAAGCGACTTAGCAGCAGCAGCAGGGAAAGGTCATACAGGATCTCTCTGCATTATTTCTTACAGCTACTTTTGAATCTACAATTATCTCAAAATAAAATGTTGAATTAAAAAATCGTGAAAACTCAGTAAGTATCCAAGGGTTAAATGTGTAAATGAATTAATAAATAGGAACACTCAAATCTCTTCATCCCTATACTATGACTTTACTGTGCTGTGGGATTGCTTTTCTAGAACTTCACAGCAGGATTAATATCTCTAAGATGGGTGGAATACCTTTATCCCTAAGATGGGTGGAATATCTTTATCTCTAAGATGGGTGAAATACCTTTGAATTTTAAAGAAAAGCTCTTGAGGGCATCATCTGTTTTGATGGTTTGGACTTTATTCTAGTTTTTGCCTTTTGTAGTAAACCGTCCCAAATCATTTTTGAGGACATAGATGGGGTCAAAATACATAAGGAATTTAAAAGAGTTCTTCTGCTTCCTGATTCTCCACCAAGATATTACGGAGTTTAGGGACATAAGAAGGCACTATGGTGGAGTATAGAATTGATGCTTCAGAGTCAGCCTGGATTATAGTTCGTGGTCAATGCCGTTTCCTTCCTTTGCACAATAAGAAGAAAACAAACCTGGCCGGTTCCACGGAGTCTTCTGTGACAAGTGAGGGATCTGAGTCTCCAGGGCAGTGGCTTGACGTCACGAGAACTGCTTTCTCTTGCTGGATGGAGCTGGTGTCTTTGGTCCCTAGTCAGTCACAGCAAGCCTCACCAAGATCAACTTGAAATTTTGAAGGCTGGGTAATGGTTATTTACATTAGAAATAGAAACTAGAGTCTCTGTTTGTACCTCTTGCAGGATTTAAAGAGAATAGCCGTTTGGCTTACAATCATTGTTCTCCTTTTAGCTTCATTCAGTAATCCCCTGGGACTAGACTTAGAAGCAGTATGACCCCCACTGGAGGTGAGGTTATGGAAATAAAAATGATTTCACGTTTAGTGGGGCTTAAGGAGCGCAAAATTTGAAAGCCTGTGACCTGACGCTGACCCGTGTCTTCCTCCTCCCATCCCCTCAAACTCATGTCACATCTCCCCTGCCTTTCTGTATTCTCTCTCAAGAGATTCATTGCCTCGTGAAAAATACGGGTTGAGTTTAATCTTCCGTTCAGCTGCTCTTTGCTTGTCCTTCCCTCCTGGCCCCAGAGCCTCTGGGGCCCAGGGTTCCAGCAGGTGCTCGGGGGTCCTGCGTGCCATCTCACGCGCTTGTTCCGCAGGCTGATGCGAGTTCCTTCTCTCAGTGGGTGAGCCTCTGGCTTTCTCTGCTGAATGGAAACCGCGATCGCGACGAGCCTCGGGCTATCAGAAGACGAGCGCTGAGGGGAGCAGAAGGTCTTGTTTTTCCCGCCGCCTCTCGCTCCCTGTCCTGTTCCCTCCCTGCTCATTCCATGTGCATGTGGGACCCTTGACCATCTCTGCCACCAGCTGAGCACACTGACACCGGTGGGACCTCAGACGCCGTCACCTGGCTTCCTTGACAAGTGAGGGTCTGAGCTGGGGAAGAGGAGGCGCTTTTTAGAACCAGGAGAGCGGGCGACCGCAAGACTTCATGAGCAGAGGCCGGACGGGAAGTTAGGCGGGACCACATGGTGTGACTTGGGACCGCCGCCTCCTCTCCAGCCCTCATTTCCCATCTGTCCAGGGAGAGGATACCGGACCAAGTGACCTCTGCCTTCTCGATGACCCCTGAGTTAGCATGGACGGGGCTCCGCAGCTTAGACTGCCCATGGGACCTCCATCCGGGGAGAGAGTGAATGTCTAGAGCCCCCTCCTCAGTGTGTTTGTGTGAGACTCACTCAGTCACGTCCAACTCTTTGCGACCCTGTGAATCGTGTGTGTGTGTGTGTGTGTGTGTGTGTGTGTATCACTCAGTTGTGTCTGACTCTTTGCAACCCTATGGACTGACCCTGTGAACCGTGTGTGTGTGTGTGTGTGTGTGTGTATCACTCAGTTGTGTCTGACTCTTTGCAACCCTATGGACTGCAGCCCGCCAGGCTCCTCTGTCCATGGGATTCTCCAGGCAACAATACTGGAGTGGGTTACTGTTTCCTCCTCCGCCTCTCCAGTGATGCCCTCCTAACAGTGGTAGCGGGGAAAGGTTTACTGGCACACACTCCTCTTACCAGCTGTGGCCAGCCCTGGTCTGTCTCCTTAGCTTCACCACTGCCCCAGGCCTGAAGAAAGGGCTTGAGAGGAATGCTGATCATGTACCCCAGCGCAGAGCACTACGTCCAGCCGGACTGGGGTGAATAGGGTTGCTGCCAAAACCCAGAAGCCTTCCCATGGTGCTGCTCTTGGCGTTGGCTTATTTTAAGCAGAACCCCACCTTGGGTTGGAAAGGTCTCTGGGGCAGACTGAAGTGATCTATCTAATAACAGGTAAAGCTTAATACACAACGCAGCATGTACACGCGTTTGTCAGAACCCATCAGCATTAGGGCACTCCAGATGACAGCTTCGGGGCTCACTGGCTCTAGGTGCCCAGCATGAACATTTAATGGTGTTGGTGATGGACAGGGAGGCCTAGCATGCTGTGATTCATGGGGTTGCAAAGAGTCGGACACGACTGAGCAACTGAACTGAACAACCACCCTTGACGAAAACTACCATCCACCATTGTAATTAAAAGCATGAGCTGAAAACAAGGCCAGTCAGTCCCTCCATCCCACTTCATCTCAGGAAATTCCAAATATAAAAGGTGAGCTTTGTTCCCAGAGGGCTGAGAGTAAGTCCAATAACCGGCTCCTCTGTGGAAACCAGCTAGAAATTGGAACCCCGGCAGCCTCCCCCTCTCCCATCTGGGGAGCACGCAAGACAAGCCCGACGGGAAGGATGGCCACTAATTCCGAGGCGGTCGCACGTCGGGTTCCTTGCAGCGCTGCCCTGACTCACCTGCGCACGTGGCCGCAGGGCATGGGCTGGGTCACAGCGTTCTGTTCCGCCTGGATGGTCAGGGACTGGCTCAATCGAGGGGATGTATGCAAGGAGAGCAATGAATCCTAGCCCCGTTTGGGGTGCCTTGAGCCCACCGTCCCCCGTTTCCCTCACCACTTGTTAGTCCGTCTCTTGGCTCACGAGTCCCAGTTCACGTGGCATTCTTCTCACGCAGTGGCAGTATCCCTGTGGAGCTCTGCCTTTGAAAGTGTGATGCCTGCAGCCGCCACTTCAGAGGGTCCCTTTCCCCCTGGAGCTAGCCCGTGAGCTCCTCATCAGACATCCCAGATGGGCGCCACCTGTTGCTATAC
>SJYT01034928.1:78653-127847 GCA_006410635.1 Cephalophus harveyi | reverse complement strand
GTCTGTTTCCTAGATCTGACTGTGGTTAGCACACACCCTGAGTTTAACATGCACTCGCTTAGCTGGCTTAGAGTATAGTGCGTTATCCTCTTCTCAGGAACATTTATTGGGTACCCGCATGTGTATGGCGTTTTAAAAACAAAGTTAAATAATGCAGACCAGCAACTGATCACAGTTGCTGAATTAGTTTCCTTGGAAATAGGTTAGTGGGGAAGAAGATGTAAAAATTTAGGCCTGAAAGTGCATTCGAGGTCATTTAATCCAACCCCTCATTTTGCAGAGGGCAGAAAGGAATCAGGGCAACTTGAATAGGTCTGGGGCACGACTCGTCCGTGGCAGAACTGTTCCTAGGTGTACGTTAACCGTGTCCCGTGGTGCACTTTCTATAGGCGGTAGTCAGGGCTGCCTCCTTTGCCTTTTAAACAAAGGTAGGAGATCTTAGTTTTATCCTCTAGGAGTGGGAAGCCACAAAAGACCTCAGGAAGCTTACAAAAGAAAAAATATATATAAGTAAGTAACTCTGAAAATAGACACATGAGCACAGCTGGCAGTCCAGAGAGGAGGAAATTTCCATAATCCAAGTAAGAAGTAGTTGGGACCAAGATTATAAAAATTAGAATGGAAGGAAATAGGATGGTATTATGTTGTTACCATCTTTGTTGGAATAGTGATATAGAAGGTGAAAAGTGAAAGTGAAGTCGCTCAGTCGTGTCCGACTCTTTGTGACCCCGTGGACTGTAGCCTACCAGGCTCCTCCGCCCATGGGATTTTCCAGGCAAGGATACTGGAGTGGGTTGCCATTTCCTTCTCCAGGAGATCTCCCCAACCCAGGGATTGAACCCGGGTCTCCCGCACTGTAGGCAGAAACTTTACCGTCTGAGCCACCAGGGAAACCATCTTTGTTGGAATAGTGATATAGAATAGGCCCCAAATATAAGGACTGTTTGGATTTCCCTAGTGGCTCAGATGGTAAAGAATCTGTCTGCAGTGCACAAGACCCAGGTTCAATCCCTGGGTCGGGAAGATCTCCTGGAGAAGGAAATGGCAACCCACACCAGTATTCTTGCCTGGGAAATCCCATGGACAGAGGAGCCTGGAAGACTACAATCCATGAGTCGCAAAGAGTAAGACACAACTGAGCAACACACACACGCGTGCACACACACATGTGCATGCGTGCGTGTGCACACACAGACACACAAGAACTGTTCAGATCACTGCCAAGCCCCTGATCGAGGCATGGGGTTTAACAGACATGGGCCTCTGTCTTCAAAGATGTGTGCAATTTAAAATAGATGACACTGTACACGGAAGATGTTGATAGTACAGGCAGGCAATTGAATGATGGCTTTGTGACTTGAGCATATTAATAGCTCTGGGAGCACTATTATTCCAACTATCGGGATGTAATGTGAAGTTTCAAATGCCTGCACTACAATATATAAAGGCATCTGTTAGTAATGACAAAAGGCTGACCCCAGAGCATTTCCCTGAAGTAAAAAGAAAAAAAGTGGAATTAGGGCGGGAGGTGGGGAGCGATGAGGGAAAGGGGGTCGAAGTCGGGTTCCCGCTCTTCTGGCTGGGAAAATGCTTTACTGTATATCTAATCGGGCTTCGTACTACACCCGGGCACTGTGAGAGAGGGCCCGTCCCCTTCCGTTCCGCTCCGTTTTGATCCTGCAGTCAGCTGCAGAGTTATAGATGAAGTGACAAGGATGGTATCTTGATTGCATCCAGCTGCCTGGAGTAAGTCAAGGGCAGAGAGGCCCCGCCTGAGGAGCCACGCTCGCCGAAGCCTCCAAAGGCGTCTGAGAGCCAGGACACCTCGGATGCTTTCAGAGCGGCGGCGTTCAGCATTCTGTGACCCAGTGTCACTAAATTAAGTGTCCTCAGAGAGAAGCCTGGTAAGTGGCGTGAGCTCACAGGAAGAGGACTGAAATCAAAACAGCCTTTGACCCTAAAACCGAGCCTATGTTGTTATCGTTGCTGTCAATTGGGGGCTTGAAAAGAAGAATCCCTTGGGAAGGTGATTTCACCTTCCTTCACGTGGCTTAGAGAGCTGTGCTGTGCCTAGTCGCTCAGTCGTGTCCGACTCTTGCGACCCCATGGACTGTAGCCTGCCAGCCTCCTCCATGGGGATTCTCCAGGCAAGAATGCTGGAGTGGGTAGCCTTTCCCTTCTCCAGGGGATCTTCCCAACCCAGGGATCGAACCCAGGTCTCCTGCATTGCAGGCTGATTCTTTACCATCCAAGCCACCAGGGAAGCCTAGGAATACCGGAGTGGGTAGCCTGTCCCTTCCCCAGGAGATCTTCCCGACCCAGGACTTGAATCGGGGTCTCCTACGTGGCAGGCGGGTTCTTTAGCAACTGAGCTAGCAGGGAAGCCTCAGATTAGAGAGGTCACTCAAATGCACGTGGGTGGGGGGAGGTGGGAGTCAGCTTCCGTCCAACAGAGGTTCCAGCGGAATGGATGCCCCCTGCCCTGCCCCTTCTCCTCTGCCTTGCCCGTCGCTGGTGCTGAGTGCAGTTGCTTCTGCCCGTAGCCCTCCAGAAATCTCTTTCATCCCATTGAGATGAATTGGTGATGGTGGTTGTGATGTGGCTTGAGCAGGCAGATGCTCGGTGCTAAGCAGAGAAACCTGGCCGTGCACTTTGGTGGGGTCTACCCCGGCCTGCAGGGCCAGATAGAAGTTAGGACCCACAGCCTGTGTTGTGGCTCCGTAATAGTATTATATTATTTTAATCTGCTGAAATACAAACCCCAGAGTAGAGAGAACACAGCCGCAGCATTATACATCTGAAGAAATGTTTGACGCGGATTCATTTGTCTGCAGCTATTATGATGACGCCTGTGGCCGATTAGCTCTGTTGATTACAACATGGTGTTTGTGAGGCCAAGGCTGTGGGTTGGAGAGGCCTGTGAGGTGAGCTGGTTCCACACAAAGGAAACCTCTTTCCGCCATTCCAGACCACGTTCAAGACCCCAGTCAGACAGCCGATGAAAACAGATAGATGATCACAAAGACTGGACAAGAGAGTCTAATGACTCAGCAAATGTCCCTTACCCACTCCTGAAAAAAGAGATTTAAAACATGTGCTTTAGTGATGGTGAGTTGTTACTGTGGTCTTCTCACACAAAGGCTGTCACATTATTATGAATGATGACTGGTGATCAGTCCTGTTGCAGGCCTCCTTGCAGAATGAAGAAGTGTTCTAGCTCTGGCTGTGAAGAAATCAGAAAGGGGCTTTGGTCCCCTTCTTTCCTGCTCAGCTTTTTCCTGCCGAGGTTTTGCCTGTCCGTCCATGCCTTCAGCAGGTGTGCGTGGAAGGCTGTCATGCACTTTGTACTTGGAATGCCACCGTGAACCTCTGCCCTCATGGAGTTTAGACTCTGCGGGAAGAAAAGAGATAATAAAAAAAGTACATGATAAATAACCAGTGCAGTTTCGTGAAATGGAGGTTTGATGAAGAAAAGCCTGGAGTGAGGGGTGTGGTGGAGAATGGCTGGTCAGGGGACGGCGTTTACCTTGGATGGGAGGGTCTGGGAAGGCCTCTGAGAGTAGGCGATAGATAACTAGAGACCTGACTGATGAGCAGGAAGCAGCCTTTTGCAGAGCTGGGGGAACAGCCCATCAGAGAGGCAGCAGGTGCGGAGGCCTGAAGGTCTAGTCCTGGTTAAAGGGCAGGGAAGCCCCTGACTTGTCGAGAACGTGGTAAGAGAGAGGCTGGAGAGAGGAGGGCCGTTTAGAACGTGCTGAGGAGTTTGCATATTATTCTTAGGAGGAACCCATCTTTTGTTTTGTTTTATGGGTGGAGCATTTTTTAACGATCTTGTCGGAGGGGATGTTTTGGATTGAACATGCCTAAAAAAGGTATTCCCTTTTTTACCTTTCACCAAAAGACTTCCCTGGTGGCTCAGACAGTAAAGCATCTGCCTACACTGCAGGAGATCCGGGTTCAATCCCTGGGTGGGGAAGATCCTCTGGAGAAGGCAATGGCAACCCACTCCAGTACTCTTGCCTGGAAAACCCCATGGACAGAGGAGCCTGGTCCACGGGGTCGCAAAAAGTTGGACATGACTGAGCGACTTCACTTCTTCACTTCAAAAAAGGTATGCTGAAATCCTAATCCTTAGTAACCTTATTGGAAATAGGGTCTTTTCAGAGGTAATCAAATTAAAGTGAGATTGTTAGGGTGGGCCCTAATCCAGTTTATCTGGAATCCTTATAAAAAGGAGAAATTCAGACACAGAGGCACACACTCAGAGAAGTCCATGTGAAGACAGAGGTTTGGAATGATGTGTCTACAAGCCAAGGAATGCCGGAGATTTTCAGCCACCCACCAGGAAGGAGCTGGGGGGAGGCAGGCAGGATCCTTTCCCCCGGTGAGATGGCCCCACCAGCACTTTGACTGATTTCTAGATTTCTGATTTCTAGATTTCTGTGGTTTTAAGCCCACCCACTTTATGTTTTAAAGCAGCCCTGTGCTCAGTTGCTCAGTCATGTCCGACTCTTTGCGACCCCAGGGACTGTAGCCCACCAGGCTCCTCTGTCCATGGAATTTTCCAGGCAAGAATACTGGAGTGGGTTGCCATTTCCTACTCCAGGGGATCTTCCTGACTCAGGAATCGAACCTGCGTCTCTTGGGTCTCCTGCATTGGCAGGTGGACTCTTTACCACTGAGTCACCTGAACGGTGCGGGAGGGCGGGGGTCCTAGCGCGCTGACTTTGGGAAAGCAGTGACGCATCCTCCCTGGTGGGGCAAGCCTCTGGTTGCTGTAGCACGTATGACCATATGCCTTAGATACATGTGGGTAAATATATAATGAATATATATATATAAGTTAACAGGATGGCACCCACTGGTTGAATTACCCTGTAAAGCATACCCTACTCTTCTTTTAGGAATGGTCCTTTTAGGGATGCTCTGTGAATGATGGTTTGGAAGGGCAGGGGTGGAAGCAAACCAGTTGGAAGCCTGTTGCAGTCATCCAGGAATCCACAGTAATCTGGTAATGACGGTGGTTTGAGCTGGGGACAGTGTAGCAGAAGCAGTAGGAGGGCGTCAGAAGTAGAGTCAGCAGCACCTGCTAGAGGGCTGGGTGTGGGGAACGAGGAAAGGAGGAGGAAAGGCTGGCTCGGACAGTTTACTGAGACAGGAAAGACTGAGGGGATGGCTTTTCCCAGGCTGTGGAATCAAGAGTCATGCTTCGGACATGTTAAGTTTGAGGTGCCTGTTGTTAATCCAGCTGAAGGTATAAGTAAGTAGTTGGTTGTATCAGAAACATTCAAGGCTAGACCTGCATTTAGAGGTCATCAGAGTCTCAGTTCAGTCGCTCAGTCGTGTCCAACTCTGCGACCCCATGAATCGCAGCATGCCAGGCCTCCCTGTCCATCACCAATTCCCGGAGTTCATTCAAACTCATGTCCATCGAGTCGGTGATGCCATCCAGCCATCTCATCCTCTGTCGTCCCCTTCTCCAGATGGTATTTAAAAAGACTGAAGCTAGATGTTGCTTGTGGGGAGAGTTTAAGAGGGTATAGCTCTCCAGGACTAGGCCCTTGGGAACTCCGCTGTGTAGAGGTCTGGGTGAGGATGAGGACTCGTGGTGCTGAGCAGAGGCTTCAGGACAACTGGTAAATTGTCAGTATTCACTAATGATTAGTAGTTTAAAGGCTAAGGAAATTGTATGGAAATACATGGAGAAAAGTATTGGATGTACCCCACCCTCTTATACCAATTCTGTTTAACAAAACTATATCTCCGAGCCTTTCCAAACGTGGAAATCAAATTTTTGTTTTCAGTATGTTATAGTTTATAAAATCAGGCAACGCCTCTATACCTAAGGCTTCCAAAAGATCATAAAAAATGTCTTTGTGCTCCAGATAGATTTTTTTTCTTTTTCAGAAGCAGAGACTTTGTAAGTTTCCACAATCATCAAAATTTACCATAAATCACGGTTTCATTTATGCTTCATTTGTGCGTTCAATAACAGTGGAACCTATTTCACTAATCGCCTGTTGAGAGATTATATACCTTGGCGCAATTCAAGAAGCTATTATTCTACATTACTTGAAATTTCCAAATACAAGCCTGAAAGTTTTAGAGGAAATTAGAATGAACATTGATCTTTGAATATTGGCAGAAGAACTAGCACCTGTTGGATCGAATTTCTTCAGAAGCCCGTTCTGCTCTTAGTTTGTGAGGATTTGAATGCAGGGATTCTGTCATTTAAAGAGCTGAGCGCCGTGCTTGCTTATTGTCTGAACTGAGAATTGATTGCTGATGTGTTTCTGACCTCAGGTCTGGCGAGAATTTCCTGACCGGTTGGTGGGTTACCCGGGTCGCCTGCATCTCTGGGACCATGAGATGAATAAGTGGAAGTATGAGTCTGAGTGGACCAATGAGGTGTCCATGGTGCTCACAGGGGCAGCCTTTTATCACAAGGTAAGGTGGGGACAAGCTTGAAGCAAGTGGGGCTGAACTGACAAACGCAAGAGTATGATACTCGTTTTATTTCGCCCAAACTAATTTTCGCCAAGTTTAGGAAAAATGTTCTATTCAGAGAGCCTAGAAAGGCCATGTTTTGTGATTTTTTTAAAAAAATAAAGTTATTTTTCTAATTATTAAAGTATAATTGCTCAAATATGGAACAAATTTATTGTATAAGAAAAATCACTTAAAGTTCTATCATAGGACTAATGGTAGATAAACTATTGGGTTGGCCAAAAAGTCCATTCATATTTTTCTGTGAATCTTATGGAAAATAATGAAGGAACTTTTTAGCCAAGGCAGTATTATTATTATTTAGGTGTTTTTTTCCAATTTGTCTTTTTTATTTACTGATTCACACATACAGTCATAAATATTCTCATCAACTTTTCTGCATGTATTATAAGTTTTTTCCTTATGTCATTAACATTTCTTTATAAACAACCTCTACTTAACGTAATTGCTAATATACCATTATATTAATATTCCATAGATCATATACAGCTGTTTCTCTGTTATTGGATATTTCAGTTTAGTTCAGTTCAGTCACTCAGTCGTGTCTGACTCTTTGCGACCCCATGAGTCACAGCACGCCAGGCCTCCCTGTCCATCACCAACTCCCGGATATTTAGGTTATATCTAATTTTTTTACTAGATAATACTTTGTATCAAATGCTTAAATAATGATCAGTATCCATTTTCATAACTGCCTATACTTATCTTTATGATAGATTCCTAGAAGAATAATGAACATTTTGGGGAGGCTTTGTTATATATATTCGTTGGTTCTCTGTATCGTTTGTGCCAATTTACATTCTCACCAGCAAAATATAGAAGTGTCCTATCATACTCTTTCTTGCATGAAATAAATTAAAAAAAAAAAATCAAACTTAGCTATTTTGCTAAGTGAAAATTGATTTTATTGATTTCACTTTGATCATTTGGGGTCTGAAATTCCTTTTGTGTATTTTGCCTTTTGTATTCCTTCTGAGAATTGTCGCTTTATGTTTTTGACTCTTTTTTATTAAAGGGAGAGATTGAAGGGTATACATTGGGCTTTAGAGTATTATGTTTGGTGGTGGAGTGCTCCCTGGGAGTGTGTGGCTTAATTAAAAAGTAATGACTTGTCAATTGTCAGCAGTGGCATAAGGAACTGATGTCGAGAAAGATGTGTTCATCCCAGAACAGTTAGGTTGACTTCACTGTGTTTATATCAGCTGCTTGTTGTGATCTCAGCATTGCTGCCCTCATATTTTTCAGGGCTCTCGATCCAGAAGTGAGTTTGTATTTTCTTAGCAAAGCATAAATAAATATATAAGGTTTATAATTCTTGGGGCTATGATAGACTGATAAATACCTTTTTGGCAGATGTATTTCTGTATTATACCACAAATTTCTATTTTATTTCATACATGCAGGTTATGGTAGTTTTGGAATTGCCTCATTTTTGTTTTACTTTAACAAAGGACATGTCTGCAGTGTCAGTCCACCATCAATATATCTCTGTTGCTATCTGCAGTCCATGGGAAGAAGATAAAAAACGGTGGAGCATTGTGACTCAGAGGGAAGGAGTCAGTAAAGCTCAGGATGTAGTGTGTCTCTGAACGATGTTTGTTAAACACATCCGTTAATCAGTCCAAAGGGCCTGCATCGTACAGGGACTTCATACTGTACTTATGTTCCTCTGCTTACAATAGGTGATTTTTTGAAGAATGACAGTGTTAAAGACGGTTGGTCACCTGAACACAAGCATCCTAATACTTCCCTTGGCCTTTGTATTGATCCAACATTGTGACTTGTCTTATGAGAGAAAGCTTGCCCCCCTGCCCTGGCTCGGTTGCTCTTTGTATATCAGCCACAGGGAACTGCTGTTTGAATGTGTCTCCTCTTGTCTCACCTGGCAGTATTTTAACTACCTGTATACCTACAAGATGCCTGGGGACATCAAGAACTGGGTGGATGCTCACATGAACTGTGAAGACATTGCCATGAATTTCCTGGTGGCTAACGTCACAGGGAAAGCTGTCATCAAGGTAGGAGGCATCTGTGGCCAGCTCTGGGCACATCCTGGGCAGCTTTCTGAGCCTCCAAAGTGTTCATAGCTATAAATGAAGACTTGGAATAGATAAACTTTCAGCTGCCTTTTAGCTGTAAGATTCTATGATGGATGTTTCACATTGTGAAATTGAAGCTCGGGGTATTTTCTTTTGTTATATAAAGTTTCTTTATTTACAGTTTTTTAGCTTCCAGCATCAGAGAGAAAGTCTGTAATGGTTAATCTACAAATCGTGTTTGTTTTAAACCTGTGATTTTATTCTCAACACTGATTTGTAATCTAGTTCTTCTAAAGAATGCAATTGCGTCTTTCTTAAGGTAGCTGATTTTTTTTCAATAAATGTTGAGAAGATAGTATACTTTATACAGTTATACCGGTAGTTGTCCTAAACAGTGTTTTAAGACAGTGATTACCAGTTTTTAAAAGTACCTTTCCCAAAAAAAAAAAAAAAAAGTACCTTTCCCGTAGCATATTAAAAGCGGAGAGTATGTAAAGATCATGTGGGGATCTTTGTTTGTATAATAGATGTCTATTCCTGAAATGTAGGTCTTGCCCAAATCAGGTCCCTAGAAATGTAGAGAGAGTACACTTCTTTATATCAGTGGAGTCATCTTGACCTGTTTTTCTTTCTGGATTAGAATTCCACATGTGAAAATGGCCAATGCTTCTAGGCCAGAATCCTACACTGGAAGCTTATATTGGAAACGTGGTATGACATTCCAGAATGATTCCTCATGCTATTAATATTAATTGATGAGAGAAGCCAGATTAAGCCAGTGACTAAGAAAAGAGGAAAAGTCACTGTCCAGACTCGATCCAATCTTTACGGTATCCCTCGGCTCTTTAAATAGCTCAGTGAACAGCTCACTGCAAGGACAATTAAAGAATGTAAATTGCAGAACTAGTTTTAAAAGAACTCCTCTTGTCTCCAAATTCATTTTTTGACATTCTTCAAGACATTCTTTAGCTGTGCCTTCTTACTCTGGACAGTAATTCCTCGAGTCTGTGCACTTCTTAGCCGGGTCTCAGCGATCTAGCTTTCTTCCCCGCCCACCTCTACTGTTTACTTATCTTCACTGGGTTACGATAGCAGCCTCCCCTGAGTTTGCTAGAAAAATATTGGAAGTTTGAGGTGTGGGGAAGGTGGTGAGGAGAGTCAGGGAAAAGGATTCAGAGGGCAAAGGACCACTGGATTTTTTTCCTGACTCAAAGGGGTTGCAAAATAACCTGACATCTTCAAGAGCATGGTGCCACCCGTAGCTTTTGCCATTAGCTGGAAGAAGGAGAAAGAGCGCCTGCTGGAACTAAGGTTACGGTGAAAGTTATGGGAAGCTGTATTTCATCGCCCTTATGGCTGCAAGAACAAATGGTGTTTATACAAGGACCTTGGCAGTGAGAAAACAGTCATTAAACAGGAATTAAGGAGCTTGTCATCACCACTTCTTTCCAGTTACAGAAGGCAAAAGCCCTCCAAGCCTCTTTTATTGGGCCCTTGTGAGTTCTGCCGTTGGCCGAGCCAGACAGAATTGAATGGAGGAGCAGTGAGGTGTGTGTGTGTGCGTGTGCACATGTGTACATGTGGAGAGGGAGCAGGCATCTCAGCTTACAGGACAGAAGCGTGCAGAGTGGTGTCACAAGCATGGTTTTATTGTCCTTAGCACTGACAGCCGGGTATATTTTTGTGCTCCTCTGGCAGGTAACACCACGAAAGAAATTCAAGTGTCCTGAATGCACAGCCATCGATGGGCTTTCGCTCGACCAGACACACATGGTGGAGAGGTGAGTGGGCCTCTAGACAAAAGTCTGCCCTGGCCTCTGATCCCCATTTCCTGCTCTGGGCCTGTTTATGGGACTTTGTTACAGATATAAGGACAGCAGCTGGTAGCCATAGTCACCTCCTTTTGCACGTGGGAATTGGGTTAGTTCAAGCCCAGGTCACCCAAAGAATTAATTTGGAATGCTACTCAGTCAATTTGTAATGGCTGGAAGGGTCTTAAAAATATAGCTGGCCTTAAGCTCCAGAAGCCAGATTCTCCATGTGGACTAAACAGTTAACCATCCACAGTCACTCAAGTGGAAGTGAGCTAATTCTGAGGAAATCCTGGATTGTTTTTCAGGGTAGTATCTCCGTGTTACAGTAAAAGTTCTATTAGAAAGAATCATTAAACCAAACCCACCAGAGGCCAGATTACCTTTGTGGACACACTAAAACACCTACCAAAAGCAGAATTGAAAGCACAGCTCTTTACATTTCAGAGAGCGAAGCAGGGCAGCTCTGAAATACCTGCTTTATACTGATTCAGCCACTTAGCCAATAAGCACCCATTCGTGTGGATGTAATACGGGGCCTTGTAGGTGAGTGTGAAGTGGGAGATGTCTGTCTTTCCTCAAGACCGTCTCACTTGTGTCCCAAAGGCCCCAAGCTTCAAATCTCCTGAATCGAACCTAATTCTTCCGAAAGGCAGCCTCTTACATGAGACAGCAAGCTCTGACAACCAATGGCATTTTTGTCAAGGGACCAGAATGCATTCAGAGAATGTTGTGATAGCTGTTAGGGTGGGATATCTAGCTCAGTTCTCCCTGGGTCTCGTATGCGTCTGCGTGCAGCTCTCATTTCTGAACCCTATCAGCTGCATCAGGGTTCTTCAAGCCTGAAGGATGTTGTACAGGGGGCTGTTTCAGTTGGCCTGGACCCTTCTATAATGCTTTACTCCTTCTTACGATTACTTCTTACTCTTACTCTCTAAATAATCTCTTTCATATGTAAATATCTTACCCAAATGACTTGACTTTTACCGACTGTCGATATGAAATAATATATTATTGTGACTTTGAAATATCTGTCACTGGTATCAAGTAATCACCTAGTCAAGGACAGTGACATTCCTGACACAGCTCATTTGGAAGAGACTCCAATTATAGTTCTGTTAGAGCACATGAAATTGTTACTTAAACCTACCCCCATTCTGTGTTGAGAATTTCATAGCATTAAACAATTAGTTTTTGATTGGGCTGAGTTACATGTTGGGGTTTTATGGTCTAAGAAGAATTGTATTTAGAAAATTTCACCCAATACTGGCCTTAAAGTTCATGTTAAAGCTGAAAAACTGAGATGATAACAAATGCAATGAGAAAGATTTAAGTTAGGTATAATTATTATTAGACACTAAAGAAAGTGACTAAGGGAAGTGTGGAAGCTTCCACTCGGGAAAAGGGTTTTGAAAATAGAATAGGCACTGCCCAGATGTTGGTAGGCTTGATTTTATCAGATTTTTATAATTAACAACAGTAGATAACACACATGTCGAACCTAATCCGAAGTTATATGCGATACGTCAAAGGAAGGCTCAGAATGTTGTAACTGGTCAGAGGAAAGAAAAGTGACTTCTTACTAGGTCAGTTATTATGAATGATTTTGTAAGAGGTGGCACTTGAAGTGAGCCTTCAAAGATTGCTAGGATTCCAGCTCCAGGCAAGAAGAGGAGATCCTCGGCAGGGGAAACTGGATGGTCCAAGGTGCCTTTGGCAAGCAGTCAAGATATCCAGTTTTGCTAGAGCAAAACATCCTGGCCCATCAGTGCCAAACTGCTTTTTTCCCTAGGTAAGCCATGGAAGGTTTTTGAATAGGAAAGTAGTTTGATTAGAATATTGCTTTGAGATTGATTTGGAAGTAGTATGTAAAATGAAATAAAGGTGAGATTGAAGAAAGAAGAACAGTTAGAAGGCTTGAACTAAGTTAAGAGTGGAGAGAAAGGATTGAATTAAATTACAAGGTTTTTTTTTTTTTCTCCCAAAGGAGAATGTGCTAGCATTTGATGTCCAACTGGGTAGGTGTGGGGAGGTTATGGAGGAGTTGACTGAGATGGGAAGAATGGTAGTACCTTTAACAGTGTAAATAATATAATTAGGAGGGATGCTCAGTAGGGGAGGGGAGGGCGTGAATGTTGTACCTTTCACAGTGTAGTTAATGAGGCCAGGAGATTTTAATGGTGTGTCAAGTTGGAGAGCAATAAGGTGAGTTCGGGCTCTTACCCTCTGTATATGCAGATATAGATAGAGAGCAAGCAGTTGGAAATACAGAACGAGGACGTTAGAAAAAGATTAAAACAAAGATGGAGATGTGGAAGGCATCCATCCAGAGATGACAATTGACTGAAGAAAAGCTATGGGTAGAATCTTGAGAAATTCAGACAGTTAGGAGACAGAGTAATTGAAAAGAGAGAAGCAGGCACTGGAGAGAGGCCAGGAGAGAACCAGGGTCTCCAGTGCCAGCAGCGTTGGAGACTTTGAAAAAGTAATGCCGTAGGGTGATGGACTGAAGGGCGGTAGCGTGGGAGCTGACAGAGAGGACGCAGAGTCAGTGATGGCAGGCTCCCCTTTTGAGAAATGTGATGGAGACCAGAAGGAAATCAATCTTGAATTAATTAGAAACTACAAGCAAAACTATTTGGATTAAGGTTAAATGACTGAATTATTAAATAAGACACTTAGGTTGGGGGGGGAGGGGGATATGATTTAAGCCCTATTGGATAGGCCAAGAGGTGGAGTTACAACTGCAGAATTGTTCACTTGTTTTGAAATAGTTCCCTTTGCGGAATCTTCATTTTTGCACAAAGCGGTGCAAGGATTTAACCGCTCTGCACGTTCTGACCTTGTGTTGAGTTGTGTGCTTCAGTAAGCTTATTTATTCTTATGTTTGGAGTCTGGGATCAGAAATCTCAGCTGTGGAGGAGAGTACTTTTACTGCCCTTCCTCCATTTCCAGGTCCTGCTATTAGTTAATTTAAGAAAAAGAAGATTTTGTAACTTCATTTTGCCCAGTAGCTTTACCCATGTCAAGACAGTATGGCAGATAAACAATGCTGATTTAAGAAACAACCATTGTATTTTGATTCAGGCCAGTCTTTGTTCAAATTATGAATTAGCCACTTATTAGCTGTCTGACTTAAGGAAATTGACTTACTTTATCCTGAACTTCCAATCATTTCATCTCTGAAAATAGATATATTAAGTGTCATATTACTGTATCCATTCAGGAATTCAACAAATATTTATTGAGCATTTTTGTATCAGTGCTAGGAAAGTCTGTAGCCCGGGGCCTGGCAAGGTTAGTTTGCTTCCCAATTTCCCCAGCGCTGACCCTCAAGCTCCTTGTTACTTTAGGTAATAGTATGAGCTTGAAAGTCTTTTCTCCCTGGCCCTTGCAGCGCTTTAGAGATAGACATTGGCCGTTCTCAGCCTATCTGTTGGTTAGAAAACCAAGCTAGGGGAACAGTTACTGACACAGTAGCTGGATCCCCAAGAGAACAACTCAGGTAGACCCACCAGCAACTAGCCCGACTCATAATCTACCCTGACTTGTCCCCACCCCAGGTCCCCTGCCCTGCACGAAACGAAGGTAGGCGACACTGTTGCTGCCTGGCAGTCGAGGACTCGTACCGTTCCGCACGGCAGTTGCTTCTCCAGGGTGGCTGCGTGGAGAGAAAGGAGGACTCAGTAGCCTGGGTCAGCCAGGGGCAGCTGTCAGCAAGCCGAGCTGGCCTGAGCCCCAGCGGCCTCTCGCCTGTGGCCCGGCCCGGCCGGCCAGTCTAGTTACAGAGGAGATGTTGTCCTTGGTGCTCCCCAGGGGCCCGTAGAGCCACCAGCCCCTGCCAGGAGCCGTGATTCTTCCTTCATCCATGCTCGCCGGCACCCTATGCTGGGCACGGCTGGGCTTTGCTGGCCAGAGTCTACAAGCAAAATCACTGGAAACTACGAGAACGGTCCGTGTTTATAGGCAGAACAACTGTCAAAAGTGAGACCTGGGGGAGATTTGACTTAGTCTGCCGCTGTCTTGACCCCGTAATTTAAGGTGAGAAGAGCTGTTGGCCGGTGCTCGCTTCCTGTCATTTTATTAAAACCTCTCTCAGTCTTTTCCCAGTCTCCTGTCATTTTGGAACCTGAGACTGCAACCTCCTGGGTCTGGAAAGACTGCCAGCAGGAGGGGAGCTCAGTGATCTGTGGGCCATTGTAGAATGTGATAGAAAGACCCAGGCCTCTTACTACCAACGTAAGCCTGGGTTTGAACCCAGCTCCACCACCTTCTAGCTCAGGGTCCTTGGGAGAGTCCCTTAGCCTCTCTCAGCCCAAATCTCTCAAACCATACCAACCCTCGGGATGGAGGGGGATACTTAAAGGCATCGCTGGGTCGTGGATGTAAATTAGCTGGCACTTAATAGGAAATGGCAACCCACTCCAGTACTCTTGCCTGGAGAATTCCAAGGACAGAGCAGCCAGAAACCTGAAGGGCTACAGTCCATGGGATTGCAGAGAGTCGGACACGACTGTGCGACCAACTTTCACTTTTTCAGTAGGCGCTTAACAATTGTTAGTTTCCAGCTTCTCTCTTTGGACCCTAGAATAATGATGATAAATAAATGTGTCTCATCTCACAGTGAAGACTTCAGCCTCAGCAGCCAGAATGCGCGGGCTTGGCTCTGCCCTTTCTGGCTGTTTGGCTTCGGCCCTGTCTCTGAGTCTCCCTGCGGTGTGCCTCTATCTTCCTAGTGTGCCGTGGGAAGCATAGGAGGCCTGCCTCGTGAGGCTGTTGTGAGGGGAGACACGAGTGACCTAGCGCATGCCAAGCACTTTTAACACAGCCCGGAACATGGAATAAGTGACAGCCGCTGTTGCTTTGTGGCTGTGAGCACAGTGATGCTATCAGCTGGGAGAGCTCACAATCAGATGGTAACACCTTCTGACCAGCAGAATAAGCGCAAGAAAAGAATTGATAATAACTGGCTTCTTTATTAATTGGTTTCTTGCTGAAGCTCAAAGGCCTCAAATAAAAGCTGTGGACTGAAATTGCTTGAAGCAAGGCTTACAGTCTCTCCGAGGACAGAAGAGCCTTGCAGTCTGTGTCTTGAAATTCGGCCCTTCCCTGGGAACCGGTTCCCAGGTGCCGGGGGCCTGACTGGGGAGAGAGAATACTGACCTCGCTGAAATCCATCCTTGAGGTCCCCTTAACTTCAAAAGCGGTTTTTGCGGGCTCGTTTTCCCGCCTTGGTCTGACGCCGAAATGTCCTCATCACCCGCTGTCACGCTCAGTTGGCCTGATGGACCAGAGCCCTTTCCTGCCCGTGTGTCTGAGCCGCTCCCCTCCGAGGGGGCTGCTCACGGGGTGGGGGTAAGGGGCCGCACCCTCCCCGCATCCGGCGGTGCTCAGTTGCTCACTGCTGCTGATTCTAACACGAGAGCAGCCACGATTATGAAAGCTGTCCAGAGTGAACTTCAGCTCTCACAGAGGGGCTTCTGGAAGTGGACTGATAATTCCCAGAGGTCGCCACTCACAGCCCTCCATAGATGTTGGCTGAAGGCCTGAAGTGTTTGAAATTGAGGTTCATGGCCCCCGTTGTCTCCTCTGCCTTCCATCGCCCCCCGTGTAAGAGCCTGCCTTCTCCCTTTTAAGCTCAAGTGAGCTGAAGCTGAGATCTAGCGCTTTGCCTCCTCCCTTTGCCTTCTCTCCAGCTGGCAGGGATGGGGTTAAGGCTTGTTGGCAGCTAATCCACCTTGGTTAGAGGCCTGCTTGTAAGGAGCTGGAGGAATGACTGGAATTTGAGGGGGAGGGGAACGATACTCTGACCTCTGCAGGCCCATGGCCTTCGAACAACTCAAACAGCATCCCTGGTTCCCTTTTTCCCTCTGAACTAATAGAGTACCCCTAGATCACTTTGTTCCTCCACAGCCTCCCAGCCGTGGGGAGAACCCAGGAGCATGCTGGGGATCCTTGCGTTTCTCTGGCAGTGTTGAATACGACGTATTTTTGCTCTCAGCTCTCAGCCTCTTGAACGTTTTCTTTGTTCCCCACCCCTGTCCCTCTTGTCTGCCCCACTGCCCTCCCCAAACCCCCCAGGTCCGAGTGCATCAACAAGTTTGCTTCCGTCTTTGGGACAATGCCTCTTAAGGTGGTGGAGCACCGAGCCGACCCCGTCCTGTACAAGGACGACTTCCCCGAGAAACTGAAGAGCTTCCCCAACATCGGCAGCTTATGAAGCAGGCCGCTGGTGGAGGTCTCAACACGAATGCCGGACAGAGGAGGAGAACTCGGCCCCCCAGCCCTCTGACCCCCGGATTTCAGAGTGGAAGACTGGCACCTCCTCACCTGAAGAGCGGAGGCCCCAGGAGGACATCTGAGCACCTCTGGCGTCCTCCGATGCTCTTATGGATTCTTTCTGAAAATTCTAGGTGGAAGCCTGTGGCAGGCTCCAGAGGAAGGCCAGATCAGGCTTTCTTTGTTTCCAGCTCCAGTACAATGATCTGAGAGGAACCGTCCCTGGCTCTAAGACTGCTGAGAAACCTCCAGCCCGTTTCAGATCTGTGATATCATGTAAGAGCTACCTGATGGTCACTTTTTGTTATTTCAAATCAGTGAGTTCTTCCAAGGAAGAACCACGCCCAGAATTTGGTGCACAATCCAAGCATCTTAGTGGCATTTGATGCCTTGGGAGCACCAGCTGCTGAGTTGGGACCTATAAATTCCATGAAACTCTTTGGTTTGGCTTTGGATATGATTAAAATTATTTTTTATTCTGTTTCGTACTACGTCTTAAATATTGACTATGGAACTTTGTGCGTATGTAACTTGCACCTTCTGACCTCAGCTCCAGCCTCCTTCCCAGGTCTGGGAAGACAGTAGGCCAGGAGGCGTGTCTGGTGCCATGCTTATCCAGCAGAGAAGAGCCTCCAACTACAAACATTCTTAGTGTCCCCAAACCTACAAAGGAGTCTCTGTGCTTGCTGATTAGATCTAGATATTCTTGGGGGAAAACAGAGGGCCTCTCATAGCCATACGCTGAGTCGCTCTGCTGGTACCACGTAAAATTGAGCGAGTTGTGACCCTCACCCCAAGGGGATGCCAAAATTTCCCTCATTCTTTTGGTATAAACCTAACGTTAGCCAGGGAGGCTCTGGCTAATGTTAAATGCTGCTATAACAACTGCTTTGCAATAGTTGCCGGTATATTTAAATCGTTACATTTCAGCATTTAGTAATACTGCACATGTGTGAATTATACCTCTCTAAGCTCAGTTGATGAACAAATCTACTCTGGCAAATGTTAGATGTTAAGGATTCGAAACAGATTTATCTGACTCTAATATTAAGATTAGCCACAGTTTGGGCTTTAGCCATAACATATGTCCCCAGAACACAAAATACATAACAATTTGCTTGGAATATGGATATAATTACTGAAACTAGTTGTGTGCCCAGTCCAAGTCACTAAACCACCACTCGTTGAGTGACGCGGAGGTGAGCTGGCCTCATGCTGGTGTTTTCAGACTTGCAGTTTTAAAAGAATCACTTCAGATGTGTTCATGGACTTTGAGAGACCAAAGAAAACTTTGAGAAGTAGCACAATTGAAAGTGGAAATCTTGAGTCTGATCTTTCATATTTAGGCCTGGTGGGATGGCAGGCTGTTCTTGGCAGAAGGGATAAGATGGCATCTCCAGGTCATTCATTTTGCAGTTGCGGACACTGGAGCAGTGATTTATTCACATGTTGCAGCTGTGAACACCGATGCTTAATCAGTCCTTTTGATTTGAATAATTATATCCTAGTCAGCAAGGGGAGATGGGAAGGCATTTTGGCCTCATAGTACTGGGGATGATATGATAGAAACCAAGAGAAAGGGGTTTTCTCTCGTCGCCCAGATACCAGTAGCTGACACAGCGAGTACCTGTGATCTTTCCAGGGGTTCCCTGGCTTGGGGCAAGTGGAAGGGGAGGAGGACCTCACATTTAAATTCTAGCTAAAATCTAAGAACTGTGCTAACATTGTCTACTGTGTGACGCGTGTTGACGCACACCGTCGGCATGTATAAATAGTGCTCTGCTCTTTTCAGACGACCGGCTGCACTGCATTAGTGGCTGATTCTAAGCCAGCTCCCCCTCTCCCCAGGGCCATCGTCCCTCCTTCTCCTCCCGGCCCTCCTTCTCTCCCTCTCTCTATTATTCCTTTGATTCTGGAAGAGAAATGCTTCAGTAGCAGGTCATTGGGACCCCAAGTGGACAGAGCCAGTCAACCTTTATCACCTTCTGAGAAGACATTGGTCTTCTAAGGGCATTAAAACTCCATTTCAAGTACCCAACTACCTCCAGAAATATTGGGGGTTAGATTTTGCACCATAGCATACAATTTTTTTATATTATTATTATAGAATAAATATTGCATCCTAGGCACTGGAAGCAGAGAAGGCAATGGCAACCCACTCCAGTACTCTAGCCTGGGAAATCCCATGGATGGAAGATCCTGGTAGGCTACGGTCCACGGGGTCGCGAAGTGTCGGACAGGACTGAGCAACTTCACTTTCGCTTTTCACTTTCATGCACTGGAGAAGGAAATGGCAACCCAATCCAGTGTTCTTGCCTGGAGAATCCCAGGGACGGGAGCCTGGTGGGCCGCCATCTATGGGGTCGCACAGAGTAGGACACGATTGATGTGACTTAGCAGCAGACACTGGAAGCAAACCTCAAAGCTTCTGTCCTAGGAAAAGAGAGAGGGTGCAGGTCACAGGGAAAAATTCAGGACCGGAGTATAGCAAGTGCTCATGATTCATGGGTTCAGAGGGGACTAGGAGCTCTACCCCGTCCTGTGTGGGTGTATTTCTGAGCTGCTCACCAGCAAGCCTCACTCATAAGCTTGAGCCAGGATCATCTGCCCTTGGGATGCCATAGGTTCTGGTTTCAGAAGCGGAACAATAATGCTAATTAAAATGTCATGTTCTGGCCTACAACAGACAACAGCTGGTTTTAGATTAAGAAATCTTTTTTAAGGAATTGCATCGTACTGGCCTGCACCGATGATGAACCTGAGCTGGCCCTGGCCTTGCCCCGAATGTGTGTACCAAGTCACTAGCCTTTGCCCCCAGGGACCTCACTGGGATGGGCCTGCCTGCTTGGAATGCCAGTGTTGACTGCTGCATGCTCACTTGTGTCCAACTCTTTGTGACCTCTTGGACTGTGGCTCACTAGGCTCCTCTGTCCGTGGGATTATCCAGGCAAAAATACTGGAGTGGGTTGCCATTGCCTTCTCCAAATGCCAAGGTTGGAAACCCTTTTTTGCTGGTTAAGTTTAGGTAGCTGTACAAATTCTTCTTATCTGATGTATTTTAGCAAAGCTCACACATGTTTAGGCAAAAACCTCCTTTTCTGGGAAAATTAAAGAGGAAAACATCCACTTTTGTCCTGAGACTCTCTGGTTCCTTCCTGTAAGCGATGCTATCCTGTCTCTTCTTCTTACTCGGCATCACGAAGGTCAGAACTCTGGCTTCTCTGCCAAACCTTCTGTGCTTCCAGCTTGTGGTTTTTAGGAGTTTCTCTGCTGCCTCTGGAGAGATTGGCCATAATCCTGGCCTGTGCTGACCAGGACTGGGAGCTGGAAGAGGACACCAGCCTCTGTGCTCTCACTTGCCAAAGGGTGGCTGGTAGCTCTGTGATCCAGCTTCCTCCTGGGACAATCCCTGAGGATCCTTGCCACTGAAGGGCTGCAGGCTCCTGGACACGAATTCTCAAGGTCTGATTGCTGGGCTCAAGTCCAAGACCCCTTGGTGGTAGAATTAAGAAGTCGATGAAGCAGAGTCCGGGTCGGGAAGTAGTTCACTCCTGGGGGGGACTCTTCCTGGCTCTACAATCACAGGATTGCAGAGGAACCCGGCCAAGAGAGCGGAGGTTTTGAAGATTCCCCATCATCTAGCTTCCCTGAGCCTGGTGGGTTTCCTCTGCTCTCCCAGTGGCGTCTCTGGGGTAAGCTGTTTTCTCCAGTTCTGTTGGTAATCTGCTGCTGCAGAAGCCGAAGCCACAGCACGCTGTTCCCCGAGGAGCCCTGGCTCGGGGAGGGAGAGGCAGAGAACGCCCAACTGGCCCCACGCCCCTTCAGCCACCTCCCGAAGAGCCATCCTGGTAAAAGTGCCAACTGGATTGGCAGGCAGCGGCTGTCGAGGGAGGCTCTGGAAGAGACTTGAGCTTTCCCCTGAGGGCCCGGAGGCCTGTGAGCCCTGGAGGCTGGCTGCTCACCTCACCGGAGCTCTGCCCTGAGCCCCAGGGCTCCTGTGCTAGGCCAGTGTTTGCTTCTAAGTGAGACGGGGGGCAGCTTTTGGCCCCACTCTGCCCACCAGGCCCGGTGAGATGATCTGAACCGGTTTCACTGAGCTGCTCCTGACAGAGGACAGTGAGGCAGGCCAGATTCTGCTCTCGCTTGTAAGGTTTTCCCCTCTCTTAGCTAAAGTCTTCCCTGGAGGCTCAGTGGTAAAGAATCCACCTGCAGTGAAGGAGGTCCAGGTTCAATCCTTGGGTCAGGAAGATCCCCTGGAGAAGGGAATTCCAACCCACTCCAGGATTCTTGCCTGGGGAATTCCATGGACAGAGGAGCCTGGCGAGCGATGGGATCACAAAGAGTCGGGCACGACTTAGCAACTAAACAACGGCGACATCATCCTAAACGGAACTCAGCCTCTCTTCCACCTCCATTAATAGGCTGTCAGGGCTCCCCAGCCTCAGGCTCTGTGACGTCAGGTTCCCTGGGACAGGGTGTGGGCTGTGTAGGCGACACTGTGCTACAGCTTTTTCATGTCCAGCTCGCCACTGCTTGCAACTCCGGGCAGGTGACGGGGCAGCTTTCCCCCTCTCTCCCCTTTCCAGGCATCTTTCCTTCCCAAGAAATTGTTGAGTCACCCACCTCTGTGTCTGGCATCTCAAATTTAACAGCCTTTGTAGGGTAGAGCTTTTTCCTTTGTTCTGTTCCCAAGGTTGGGCCCGTGGTTGCACTTCTTTCCAGCCTCCCTGGAGGGCACCAGAGCCATCAGGCAGAGACGAGGAAAGGAAAAGATGTCTGGGTGCCATTCAAAAGGTACCTAGCAGCTATGTCTGATAAGAGGTTTCCCCAGCAAAGCCCCAGCTCACCCATAGCATCTCGGGAGCTGCCTGTGGAGGGACAGCTGCCAACAGAGCTGGGATTGGAATCTGTGTGTCTTGCACCCAAGCCTCCAGCCACTCCATCCACCTTTCAGAGCCTTCCCTTCACAGTGTATCAACGTGGGCTCTTATTTATAGCCGCCAACTTCTATCGTTAACTACTATGCCCAAGAAGAAGCTCAAAGAATGTCTGGTTTTCTGGTAATCACAGCTGCAGAACAACCAACTCGTTACTGACCAAAATGAGGGAATAATCAGTCATTCAGTTTTCTAATTGTTCATTCATTCATTAAAATATACTCTTTGCCAGAACCTGTGCTGCGTCTGAGACAGAGTGGATTAAGTGGAATAAGACACAGTCTTGACCTCCAGGATCTTGGGTTCCAGTGAGAATTCTTGGCTCTGTAAGATGGTGTGAGTCCATCAGAGGCCTAGGACTCCACACACATACGTTTTAGTCCTGGCTGTTCAGGAAGATTCCATTGCGTGAACACCATCTTCGCTGGTGCCCAGAGGAGGCAAGGATAGTTTTGTTTCCCATTCTCAGAGCGCCTTCCTTTGAGCTGAACCCTGGGCCTTCCTTGGCCTTGAGGGATTCCACGCCCTTGCCTTAGTTTCCTCAACCAGAAATTGAAGGTGGCAAGGGCGCTTCGACCCGGGTGGGTGAGATGCAGTGACGTATCAGATCTCTTCCCCGCTCTTTACCCGGAGCCCTGGCCAGATTGTGCCTGGTGCTGCTGCAGCCAGCCCTCTTCCGGCCTATCTCTGCTCACCCTGTTAGCAGAGCCTGGGGGTCTGGGTCCTGTCTGGCCCCGTCAGGGTAGATTATCAAATGAGTGCTTCTTTCACCCCAGTGCCTTTCCTGGGCTATAAATAAGCCCCGTGTTTATTTTCTAATGTTATTGAAATGAGCACTTGGGATTTGGGCCTCTTGACTAGTCCGGAGAGCGTCCACCCGGTGCCTGGTGAGGGCCCTGTGTGGCTGGCTGCTGTCGGAAGCTATTTGGAGTCCTCCCCCTGTGTTGTGGATGTGGCTTCATTTCAATAGTAAGGATTGTATGCAGCCCTGTATCTGCTGATTTTCAGGTTTCAGCTTTCTGCCAGCTTCACTGCCTGCTTAGAAGTAAAGCTGTGTTTCTCATTAAGGGGATAACAGCCACAATTGAGATAATTAACGAAAATTGTGTATTGGTGGCGGCAGGTCCTATAGGATTTCCAATAGTCTACCTAGCAGATCCTGAGGGGCTTTGCCTTCATCTCCTCCCTTCTGCCTACCCTCTGCCCAACCTCTGTTCTTGTTTTCTGGATATAGTCCCAATAATTTCTCTCCATACAGCCTTGTTCTTGTCAGCAGTTTGGGTTTGATGTACTGACAACTTGACCAAATGAAGCTTTCGTTAACTGCATCTTCTCCAAGGCACAGAAGATGCAAGGATTTCCCCCCACTCTTCCCAGAGTATCTCCCATTTGCTGGTTGTACCTTGGCCCTTTTAAAAATGTTATAAGAAGAATATCCATTAATAACAGATAGATGTTCCCTTCAGTACCGTGGCTGCACCGTCTCCGTGGGACAGTGCTGAGACAGAATGGAACGTGACAGCCCAGTGCAGTGTGTTATATGCTACGTGGTTGTCTAGGAACTAGGAAGTGTTCCGAATTAGGATTTCCTCAGGAGTGGTTTCGGAGAAGGCAATGGCACCCCACTCCGGTACTCTTGCCTGGAGAATCCCAGGGGTGGGGGAGCCTGGTGGGCTGCCATCTATGAGGTCGCACAGAGTCGGACACGCCTGAAGCGACTTAGCAGCGGCAGGAGTGGTTTCTAGCTCCTTCAGGCTTTGATGTTGCATCAAAAGTATCCCATGAGACTGAGCAGGACACAGCATTGTCTGTCAGAACTTGGGCTAAAGATCATTATCTACTGCTCAGGAAGGATTATTCTGATAAGTCACTCAGTAGAGAAATGTTTGCATGAACAAACCAGAGCCTATAGCCTATTCATGAACAGTTACATCTAACAACCAGATTTAATTCACTTTCAGACATGGAACCAGAAGAAAGTGAATTTTTACTCATGTGTTTTTAGTCTATTGACTCCTAAAGATTCTTGTCTCTTAAAAAGTACAAAGTCGTTTGTGATGGATTCATATTTATTGAGCACTTATTATGTGCCAGAACTGTTCTCAGTTATGAAGATGCTGCATTGAACAAAGTGCCTGCCCCTGCTAAGTGTACATTCTAAGAAGGAAGACAACCAAAAAAAGTAAACGAATACAATTTCAAATGGTAAAAAAAAAATGCTAGGAAGAGAACAAAGCAGAATAAGGGGAGGTGGTTAGTGACTTGGGCATGAAGAGATATTGAAGATGAGTTGGTCAGAGTGGCATTTATTTATTTATTTTTTAAGTTTTAGGGTGTAGATTTATTTAGGGCCATTTGCATATGTTCATAGAATAGTTTACCCCCACAAATGACAAGACAGCTCCCCTTCAGTGAGTCCCTAGCCTAAACATTATCTGCTTTACTTATACATAGCAAGAGGATAACATTAAACACGGAAGCTTTCGATTTGTGGCACCAGGTGATGGTTGACACAGGGCATCCTTCAAAAGCTACAATTAGGGATCCACCCAGCTTTTCAGCAATACAAGCCCGATTGAGGTCTTCTGGCTCATTTGCTTGACATTCGTGTTTTATGCCTTGGAACTTCTTTTTGATGGCATCCTCACATAGATCATTTTACTCTTCAGAGGAGCTAGTTCTGGTGCCCACAGGAAAAACATCAACTCCTCTTTTCTGGATTCCTTTGTTTCAAAGCTTGCATCATACAGAGCATAGCGACAATCTTTTTCCGGAAGCATCCCCACAAAATGCTTGAAAGGGTCGGTTATGGTGACACCAACATCTCCCACCAAGATCTCTTTGCCTTCCTCCACGATGATGCCCTTTTTATCTGCACTGAGACAGAAGATGACAGCTTCTTTCTTTTCTTGATTTCTTCTGGCGTGGAGCACTTCCGAACTTTCATGTCATAAAAAATGCGACATACTTCATTGGCAACTTGCACTCCTGAGGCCATGTTCGCCGTGGTGGTCGCAGAGCGTGGAGAGGGAGCCGGCCAGAAGTGGCATTTAAACACAGATCACGGTGTTGAGTGGAGACAGAGGGATGAGCTAGCATCAAGTCCCTCAGGCAGGAAAAGCTCAGCTTGTTTTAAGAACAGCAGGAACTCCTGTGTGGCTGCAGTATATTGGGTATGGAGAGCAGGGTAGAGATGAGGCCAGGAAAAGTAACTTAGGGCCAAATTGTGTTGGGATCATGCAGGACAAAAGCGTTCTGGATTTTTATTGTGAGTGTGATGGGAAGACACTGGAAGGTTTTAAGCCGGGGATTGGCATCCGAATGGGATTTTTGTTTAAAGAGTCATTTCAGCTATTATGTGGAGAACAAGAATGGAAGAAAGGAAGTCAAGAGGCTGCATTACGGAGAGAGATGGCAGAAGCTTAGCTAGACTAGGATGGCAGCAACAGAGACAGTGAGGAGCCTCACTGGGAACAGGATCTGTTGCACTTACTAATGATTTGGTTATAGGAGATGGAAACAGAGAACTCACAGCTAACTGCTAGGTTTTTGTTGTAACTGAGTGACACAGTTGAGTGAAATAGAGCGGACTGAGCAGGGTAAGGACAGAGGGGTGTGAGAGAGGATGTCAGGAGCTCCTCTTGGGATGGGTTAAGTCTGAGATGCCTTTTGGTCATCTAGTGGCGGAGCTGTTTAAGCAGCTAGATATCTAGAGCTTAAGGGGAAAGTTAAAACTGAATATATAGATGGGATTTAAAATCATAGGACTAGATGAGGCTACCCAGAGAGTCAGAATATGTAGAGAAAAAGAGGACTGTGGCCTGATTTACAGGGGGAGAAGAAAAGAGGAACTAGAAAAGGAGATTGAGGAGTTGCCAGTGAGTTAGGAAGAAAGCCAGGAAGATATCTGCAAGACAGACCGTGACAAATTAGAGATACACATTGTAAACCCTGAAGTAATGGCTAAAAGCATTTTAAAAGGAAGCATAGCTAATAAGGCAATATTGGAGATAGAATATGATAAAAAAATTCAATCAAAAAGAATGGATTGAAGAAAAGAGTAAACTAAGAACAGATGGGACACACAAAAGCGGGACACTAGACTTAAACTCTCACATATTAATAATGACGTTAAATGCAAATGATCTAAACGTTATAATCAAAGGACGGAGACTTTCATTCTGAATTAAACATCAAGGGCAATCACGTGCTATCTATGAGTAAAGCACTATAAAATACAGTTGAAGCAAAAGAGTAGAAGAAATTATACTAGACACATATGAATCACAAGGAACTGGAAGTGATTTTACCAATAAAGGACAAAATAAACTTCAAAACAGGAACATTTCCAGGGAGAAAGAGGAATAATTCATAATGTTAAAGGTGTCAGTTCATTAAGAAGACATAACAGGTTATTCTAAGTAATGTAGGCACTAAATAACAACGCTTAAAAATATATAAAGCAAAATTGACAATGGAAAATGAAATAGAAAACCCCACAATTATATTTGGAGATCTCAGCACTCCCCTCTTAGTAATTGATAGAACAAGTTGATAGAAAAATCAGAAAGATAAAGATGACCTGGATAATGCTATCAACCATTTTGGCCTAATTGACAGTTATGGAACACTTCACTCACCAATAACTAAGCAGATATTCTTCTCAGGTACACATACAATACTCAGCACCTGTGTGTGGCACCGTAAAAAAGTCTCAGTTTTAGAGGAAATGAAAATACAATATGTTCTCCAATCACAATGGAATTAAATCAGTAACTGATATATCTGGGGGAAATCCCTAATAGTCAGAAATTAAGTAACGTATTTCTAAATGCATGGGTTAATAAAGACACAAATTAGAATGTAATTTTAGGTGAATGAAAATGTATCTAAATGTGTCAGGTGGAGTACTCAGAGATCTGTTCTTGAAGTGCTAGTGTTAGAAAAAAAGAAAGAACTAAAACTAGTTAGGTAAGCTACTACAAAATAAATAGAAGAATAAAGATAAGCTTGGAAATAAATAGAAGATGGACAAACAATGGAGAAGAATCAATTAAACAAAACCTGGTTCTTTGAAAAGATCAATAAATAGACTGTTCAAGGAAAAAATATATAAATTCACCAGTATCATAAATAAAACAGGGAGCTTTGGTACAGATTCTAAAAATATTAGAAGTGAAATACATATGAAAGCATTATACTGATAAAATCTACAACACAGATGATATAGTTGCAAACTTTGAAAGGCACAAAGTTATAAAAACTACCTCAAGAAGAAATAGAAAAATCTAAATAGCCATATCCATTAAAGCAGTCAAATTTGTAATTTAAAACTTCACACAAAGAAAAACCTAAGTCCACATAGTCTACTGACAAATTATATCAAATAATTAAGAAATTACACCAATCTTACACAAACTTTTTTCAGAAAATAGAGAAAGAAATGTGTCCCAGCTCATTTTATGTGGCCATTACTACCCTGTTATCAAAACCAGACAAAAATATTACAAGAAAAGAAAACTGCAGACTTAAAGCCCTGCTGAGCATAGACACAAAGGTCTTTTTAAAAGTTAGCAAGCCAAACCAACATACAAAAAAGATAATACAACATGGCTAAAGAATATGAAGTCTGTCTAATATTTGAAAATGTAATTCAAAGTAGCAATAGAATAAAGGAGAATAGTCATATGATTATCTCAATGGTTTTTTAAAAAAACAGAAAACATATATCCACACAAAGACTTGTACACAGATGCTCTCGGCAGGTTTGTTCATGATAGCCAAAACCTGGAAAAAAACTCAAAGGTTAAACAGCAGATGAATGCATAGATGAATTGTGGTATATCCATGCAGTGGAATACATCTAAGCAATAAAGATAATGAACTACTGAGACACACAACATGGATGTGTGTCCAAAATAGGTGAGCAAGTCAGCCAGACATGAAAGAGTGCATGCTTTACGCACATACTATCCATACATACAGGGTTTCCCTGGTGGCCCAAGGAAGGGTGAAATTCACCCTCAATCGTTCAGTCTTATACAGTAGACAGGACTTGTGAGGGCTTATCTCCTGTATTAGTTTGCCTGGGATGAGGCTCAAGGGAACTTCTGGGAGTGAGAAGGTTTTATATTTTGATCCTGGTGATGGTTACATATATATATATATATATATATATTTGTCCAAACTCATCCAACTCTGCATGTAAAGTTGATACATTCTTATCTAAGTAATACCTCAATAAAGATGATTATTTTTTCAGTGGTAGTTAAAAACTGTCATCTTTCACAGTTTCTTTGCTTTGTCATGGACCAGCATCCCTTTTCCCTCCTTTACCTGGATGTTTGCTTAGGGCCTCAGGGTCCAAGCTGCCTCCAGCCTGTTTAGTGTTTTCTATCATGTTTTGATGTGGAATGCAGATTTGCCAGCCATCCAGCTGATACTTATCAAGTGCTTGCTGTAATACTCTACCAAATATTGCAGATGAACAGATGGAGAAGCCGTTTCTGCCTTAGAATCAAGCTGATACAGGAGATCAGTCCCTAAGAGTCCTGTCTACTCTATAAGACTGAACAGTTGAGGGTGGATTGCACACATTCCCTGCTGTGGAAGGAGCGTGCGATCGCTTCTGACTTGGTGAAGGGGTGAGACCTGAGGTGGGCTTTGGAGAATTCGTTGTAGAGACAGGCACTGTGTGGATAGGGGTGTGCTGGGAGGTTGGGCAGTCACTTTGACCTGAGAGGAGTGAAAGGAAACAAGAAGATGAGGAAGTATACTGATACCCTAGATTACAGGAGCACTAACTCCAGCTGGGGACTTTTAGAAATTATGGCCCTGGATATGGGTTTAAGGCTGGACAAAAGAGCTGAAATGTTTGTGGGCAGTGTGAAGGCTTTGCAGATGATTGTTCTGGTTGGGAGCGTGATCAGAGCTAGTGTTAGACACTCCCACTTTGGCATCAGCACAGATGAAGGGGCGGAGCAGAGAGGGACCAGGAATGGGATGTAACTGCTTAGCAGCAGCCTAGGTGATAAGTGACAAGGAACTGAGCCCAGGGGTTGCTGGACTCATTTGGGAACTTGCTGGGACCTGCTGAGATGCTTTGGGATATGAAGTTGAGAAGAGCAGCCACTTCATCCATTTAACACATACCAGCCAGTCTTCTTGTTACGGACTAAGTTATATCCTCCGTAAAACTCATATATAGAAACCCTAACCCCCAGTGTGACGGGATGAGGAGATAGGGCCTATGTAGAGGTAGTGAAGTTTAAGTGAGATCATAAGGGTGAGGTCTTAATTCATTAGGAGTGGTATCCTCAGATGAAAAGGAAGAAATAGCAGAGCTCTCTTTCTGTGAGCAAAGACCACGTAAGGACACAGTGGGAAGGTGGCCGTCTACAAGCCAGGAAGAGAGGCCTCAGCAGAAACCAGATCTGCAGGCACACTGGTCGGGGCTTCTAGCTTCCTGCAACTGTGAGACAGTAAATGTCTATAATTTAAGCCAGCCAGTGTATGCTTTTTTGTTACAACAGCCCAGACAGACCAACACACTGCTCACCACCAGATTCCTTACCACCCGCCTTCCCAATTCCCATAAATAGAATATTGAGGGTTCCCGGTGCTTTATATTCTGATGACATACTTTTGTGAAACAGTACCCCAATCTCTGGCTTCCTTCTCTTAGCCGTTCGGGTAGAAGTCAACCCTGCTGGCCCTTCCCAACCGTCAGAGTGTGTAATTCCTCCTGTCTCTACAGCTCTTAGTTATTCCCAAGTATTACTCGTTTGGATTTCATAACCACTTGTCTTACTTCCTATGACATAAGCAGGCAAGAGTTGATGTGACCCCATTTTACAGATGAAGAAACTGAAAATCGGGATTTTCTTGGCTTGTCTAAGATAACCAAGTGGAGTTGCAAAGTCAGCCTGTTAAATCCAGCTCTCTCACTTCACCGCACAGCTTCCTGGCCTGGGCTTTTCTATGCCTTGGAGAGGAGATGTGGGCTGCCTTTGGGCTTCCTTCTTCCCTTCCTTCCCTTGTCCTCCCAGCACATGCGTACACACGTGCGCGCACACACACACACACATTTATTTTTGTTCTCTCTCCATAGTGCAGCTTGGCCTTAATGTCATAGGAACAAGGAGCTCCTCCTTTTCCCGCAGACCCTAAGCATGACAGGTCCACTGTGGGTAGAGGACAAAGAAGGGATGGGCAAGGGGCTTACGATGCAACCAAAAGAGAAACCTTGGAAGGTGCGGCAGGAACGCTGTAGCCCCTGGGCTGTCTGAACCGCATCCTGGCCAGGGCTCTGGGGGGCATCTTGTGCGGGCCCCACAGTGGGTTTGCTCCCAACCAACAGTTAAGGCAGCACCTTAGCACATGGTATGCACATGGCCATAAACCGAAGCTCCTTTCGGAAGTTTGCCCTTCCTCAAGGCTGTTGGTCTGTGTTGAGCTAAAAAAAGAAAATCTGTTTGGAATCACAGAATTCCTGGGAAAATGTCAACTCTCACACCCCATTGTCTTTGGCGCTGGCATGCGTCTTCTCACTTCTGAGCCCTGTTTAAGGGGCGGGCTGTTTGTGGAGGGCCTATTGTTCCTGAGCAGCTGAGCATGCAAGTCTGGGCCTGTGTGTGTGTGTGGAGAAAGACCACCACTACTGCATCACCCCCACCAGGCGAATCAAGGATTTCTGCTGAATCACAGACCAGCCCGCTTGTGGCGCCCTGAGTTTGGCAATTGTTCTTGTAGCAAGACCTGGGACAATGGGATTGGTGAGAAAGATTCACTGGTGGTTGAGGCAGAGTGGAGGTGGGGAAGGAAGGTTTAGAGCATGAGGATTGTGGAGGGATGACATGGGGAAAAGCAGGCTTTGAGCCCAAGGATAAATGGGAAAACCTCTGAGATGAGCACTCTCCGATTACAACACCTAGCCATCTCGAGAAGCTGGCCTCATGCCACCCAAACCCCAAGAACACTAAAGAGGTCAGGCTTCCTGTCCTGACCTTGGCTCATCGGGGACGCATATGACCCCTGGAGGAAGAGGATGGACAGAGTCCACAGACAAGCGGAGGCTGTGAGTTCCTACCAGGCCCATCTCTCGCCTTCCTCTTCCCATCCTGAACCAAAAACAGAGCCTCTCCTCATTCCTACCTTCCCATTCATTCTCCCAAAGAATTGCAGTTACTCAGTGGACTAATTTTCTGAAGGATTCATTCACAAACAGAATTGGCCTGTCTTTTCTTGGCACTTGGAAGGCAGCTGGGGCAGTCAGGTACATCGGTAACTCACATGGTCTCATATGCTAAGAAACTATTATAAGCAGTTCTGTGGGAGCATGGAGCCGCAACCACTGGCCTGGGGGTGGAAGCTGGGATGGGACATAGAGTTAAGGAAGAGCTTCACATAGGACATTCTTATCAGGAGGAAGCCATAGCGGATGACCAGGACTCCTCCTGGTAGAGGGGGCTGGTGACAGGGCGCAGGCATTCGAAGGAAACAGATGGCAAGTCTACCGCTGTGGCCAAGGGAAAGGCCCCAGATGGTTTGGGGGAGCATGAGTGGGCCTGGCAGCCAGGCAGGGAAGGGCTGAGCCACAGCCGACGTTCAAGGAAGCCCCGCTGACAGGGGAGTGTCCTCCCCAGCGATGCTCCCGGAAGGCACACATCCCAGGAAGGGGTTACTCGAGTCCCCAGGGAGGACCAGATGACCCAGCAGCCATCCTGCCTTTGGCAGGAGCACTCATCTGGACTCCAGATACTGTTGGGGTTGCTAAGCAAGGATTTCAGGCAGGCGGCTCCCCATGCACAAGAAGTTTCTCCCTCGGCTTCCATTCCCACCTTGGGACTTGGCAGCGACTTGGGGTGGAGAGTCCAAGAGCTGCCGTGGCCCTGTCAGATGGCAAAGGTCATTTTTAAAAACAAGTTCCTAGTTGAAGTCAACCTAAAGCCGTCTGGGTCTATAGTGAATGAAAACTTACCCTAGAGGTACGGTTGCAGAAAAGCGGACCCCTTCCAGGGCCCGAGAGTGGGCTCTTGTCTAACACTCGGAAATGAATTGTCCAAGGAGACACATGTGCTGCCAAAGCAAGAGACTTTATTGGGACGGGGCCCCTGGGTGGAAAGCAGCAGGGGAAGGGAGCCCGGGAGAACTGCCCTGCCGTGCGGCTTGCAGGCTCGGGTTTTATGGTGATGGGGTTAGCTTCCAGGTTGTCTTTGGCCAATCGTTCTGCCTCAGGTCCTTGCTGGTGGCGCGTGCATTGCTCAGCCAAACTGGATGCCGGTGAGGATTCTGGGCAGTGGCAGGACAGCTGGCAGCTCCTTTTGACCTTTCCAGACTTCTTGCAGTTGGTGGTGGCTTGTTAGTTCCATGTTCCTCACTAGGACCTCCTGTCCTAAAGTAACTCACGCAGATGGTTACTATGATTCCTAGCCAGGATGGGTGGTTTCAGTCAGAGTGCTTCCCCTAACAGTACCAAATCTGAGATGTGGCTCCAGGAAAGCAGGATTTACATAGTCAGAAAGAGAAGATGAAAAGGAGTGTCATGTCAGACTCAGAGCTGGTAGCCGGAGGGTGATATCTTTCTCCAGGAATAATCATAGCCCTTCATGTCCTATTGCCGCATTAGCTTACAAAGCCCAGGCATGGGCCATTGCCACGCAAACCTCCCCACGAACTGGTAAACTGGGCAGAGACAGGCTTCTTCCCCTCCTTCAGATGTGAGAGCTGAGGGTCAGGCAAACAAGGATGCCCCCACTTCAGCATACAGAGGGGTCCCTGGGAGACTAACTGCTTGAGTCACCTTTAGGCTGGAAAGCAAGGAAGCACCTCTTGCATAGCAAACTCTGGGCCTCCAGCTTGGCTTTGTAATTTGTATATTAGTGCTTTGCTTTGCTTTAAAAAACCCCCAGGCCTTACCTCCTGTAAGTTCTCTGAGCCACTAAGCATTAGAGCTGGGACAGAGACCTGCCTCTCCTGAAAGCCTGTCCTGCACCATTTTTCCCAAGCAGCCAGGTCTCCCCACCCTGACCTCCATGCCCTGGCTGGCCCCTCGCTTTCAGAACAGACCCCGGAAACCCAGATGGCACCAGTGATATCGAGGGGCCGTGATGAGCGCGCTGGAGATGCAGGGGCGGCCCCTGATTTCCCTCCGTTGCTTGTCTGCCGTGGAGGCAGGTCCTCTGGGATGACTGGGGCGGGGGGTGCTCCAGCCCCTCGCAGGCCATGCACCTCTCTTTGTGCAGGAGCGCTGGCCGGCCACCTGTTGTTAATCTAGCCCTGGTAATCCATTCTGTACTGTGTCAGCAGTTCAAAAGGGCACTGTTAGTATTTTTTGCCGACTTCAATTAACGTGAGATTTCAGAGGCCCCTCTGATCACATTTCATCTGTCACAAGTTAGGAACAAAACAGACAGGTTCCAGTTGAGGGGAGGAAGGAGAAGGAGTTTATTGCAAACAACAGCCAAGCGGACAGCGTGGGCCGTGCCCAGCCAAGGGCGCTCTGTGAACACGCAGCGGCACCCACGCTCCACGCAGCCCCTCGCCTGGACCCTGGCGCCCCCTCCTCATCAACAGTCCAACAGTCCTCCCCTCCCCCCAGAGATGTAAGTGCAATAACTTACTTTAAAAGGCAAGAACTTTTTTTTTTTAATATTTTGCTATAATGTAGTTACATGGTGGTATAGGCAGTAAAACTTTATGGAACCGACCTCCTTTTTTTATACATTTTTTTTTCGGAATTTTTAATGTCTTTTTCATATATATTTTTAATATTCCACCCCAGGCCATTAAGCTAAAGGAAAAGTTGCATTTATACAGGGTTACAATATCTTACAAGGAGAACAGTCATTATTGATTGAGGTTCATGTTCCTTCCAGCACTCAGCTCTCTTTTCAACCCACTGCACACCAAACAGACTATTAGACACTGAAAACCGTCCTTCAAAATCAGTAGTATAAAGGCCTAGCTCTATGTGTGTAAGTGAAGGGGAAGAAGGGACAGGGCAGGGCAGGTTAATGTTTGGTTGACTGGAACACCTTTCCTCCCCCTAGCATCTTTACAGACGTCACGTGGGCTCCCCGGGAATTTGAGGAGTTGAGTTTTCGTTGTCTTCCCAGTTTTCTCTCTTGTGGTCATGGATTATCATCCTAGGGGCCTGTTTGCCCAGCCATCCTCACTCCCCGCCAGGCCTGTTGGCTTTGGCACCCGCCAGGTCGTCAAGCGGGCCGGAAGCCCCAGAATTGTCCAGCCCAGGGCGACAGAAGCCGCCGAAGCAGGACTCGTGGTCGTTTGCATGGAGGAGCTCCTCTCGTCGACCCAGCCGGAGGAGGGCAGAGGGGACACTGGCGCTGGGCCCGACGCGGCCGCGGCCTCGTGTACTGGGCACCCACCTCACGCTTGCTACCGCCACCCCCCGGCAGTGTCTTTGAACCGCCCTGGCCGCCATGCTTCCCCACGCTGGAGGCGTGGCGGTGAGAGCCAAGAATCAAGTATAGTGGAAAGAATTCAAGGAAAGTTCCAAAGCCCGTGTCCTCCAAGTGCCGTCGAAGACTCAGGGACAAGCCTCTCCATGAGTCCCCGGAGCCCTCTCTCCCCACGCTGCCCTGGGAGCAGCGACGGCGTCTGAGGATGGTGGCAGCAGCTTAGTGTCAAGCCTTGGCCGCCGAGACTGGTTCCCAGCAGGATTCGGGGGCTGGCAGCGCGAGGAGGCTGCCCAGGGGCCTGCCAGCCACCCATTATTTCCGGTTTTGTGTGGCCATCTCTGTTGAGATTTTAGGCAAAGGGCAAAGGAAACCCCACCTCTTTTAGCTTATTTATTGGCTTAACAGTGACCCCCGGAGCCATCCACTCTCCCCTGCTCCTGGCTTCACCAGACCGTGCTCCTGAGGATGCCGCCAGCCCAGAGAGTCGCACCCAAGCTTGCTTTAGCCATCACAGGAGAGGCTGCGGGGTACCTCCCGCCCCAGCAGCTGAGAACGCAGAAGGCCTGGGCCCAGCCCCCCACCCTGGGGAGCTCCACGCAGCATCGGTCATCAGAGCCCCTCTCTTAGCTCTGCCTCAAGTGAAACGTGGCTCAGGATGATCACCTTCCCCACTGGGGGCTGGGGTCATCTCCGTTGTGAAGGGACTGGCCAGGCTAGGTTTCTGATCCCTTCCCGCTCGGCAATTCTGTGATTGTTAGAGTGTCAGGCAAGCCCTAGGGGCTGGGACAGGGCAAGGGCAGGCCTAGGGGCGGGCAGCTGCCCGTGGGGAGATGCAGAGGGTTTCATGCCGACGTTTTAATCCTAAATACTTAGCTGCATTGGTGGGACAGGCAGTCAGCGCCAAAGAGCCTTTTTCTATAGGAAGATTTTTCTCTCAAGCTTTGGGATGGAATTTGCCTGACTGAGGTCTGGCCCAGGTGGAAAGCAGACACACAGCGGAACTGATCGCCAGAGGTCGCTTCCAGAAGGTTCCACTTAAGAGCCGTGTCTCTCCCTTCCCTCCCCCTCAGTGTCTATCCTGGTTCTCTCTCTCTCTCTCAGTCTCACCCAGGTGAGAACATATCTCTCCCCAGGTATTTCCAGCCATGGTGGCATTTAAGGAGGAACAGGGGGGACTGTCTCCATCCTGAAGCCATTTCTTCCTTCCTTTTCCTAGATTTTGGGAGTCTTGAGTTGTTTCAGCCAAGCTTAGAACTAAAAATGTCTTCCTAAGAGTTATTCCCAGATCTTCAAACATAGAAAACACTTAAAGCTAAGCCTCCAAGAACATTTAATTCAATGTCCAAGATGCTTTTCACTTTGAGAAGATCAACTTTAGAGCTACGATTCCCAAAGAAGTCTGACTTTTACTAGGGGGAGGGTCGAGGCCAGCTCCTTCCATAGTCCTGTTTCCAGAGCATAAGAGGACTTGAGACACAGCTGGAGACAGCCACATCCCCAAAAACCTAAGCAGCTCAAAGAGGGAGGGTCTCACCCCTCCCCACCCACCCAAGAGGCTGTGCTGAGTCCGGACCCCTGGGCCTGGTAGACCTAGCTCTCCTCACTGACAGGATTGGGGTAGAAGGGAGAAAAAGCAGGCCCTTCTCCTCGAAGATACCTGCAAGGGGGCCTCCCAGCGCTCAAAAGGCCTCCTTGGAGGATAGGTACCCCGTGCCCCAAGCTTAGCTGACCCCTGGGCCCTGGAGCTGAAACTCAAGCTGCAGGCTGCATGTCAGGCGGAAATGGAGCCCCCTGAGAAGGAGGCCCCTTCCTGCAGGCAGGGAGATCGGCTTCCAGAAAGCACTGTGTCCAGAACAGAGCAAGTGACCCCAAGGAGCTCAGCCCCACATGAGCCCTCCGGAAGCCAGACAAGGGGCTGGGGTCGCCCGTGCCCCAGGGCAGAATTGCCAGGGCAGGCGCTCTCTGCCCTATGCCCGGAGGACTGCGCGGAAGGCTCTGGAGGCCGCTAACCAGGAAGGCCGTTTGAGGCCGCGTGGGGGCTGACCTGCTGCCTGGCGGCCGGGCGAGTGTGCCCTCGTCATCTGCCAGACCCCACAGCCCGCTCTGGACCCTCTGGCGCCGTGCCCCCAGACCCTAGCGGCTGTGTCAAGACGCGAGTCCTTCCGCACCAGGACACTGGCGCAGCAGCCCAGCGAGTGACCAGGATCTTCAGATTCCCCCTGGAGGGGCCAGACTGGACGGGGAACAAAGCTGCCCAGACCTGCCCCCTGCCACCATCATCCTGCCTGAGGGGGGCGTCAAGGCGGCTGGAGAGCCGACGTGTGTGGCCGAGCACCTGCCTTCCCAGGACGCCTCCCTGCAGCCCTCCCGGCTCCTAGAAGCTTGCTTCCAGCACCGTGGGGGCCGCGGGCGGCGGGTCTCCTTCCCTGCACTATTCACCCAGATCCAGAGCCTCGGGGTCCGAGGGGGCCAGCGTGGCTGGGTGACCGTGGGCTCCTTCGGCTCCAGCTCCTCTCTCTCTCTGCCCAGTCCCTCCAGGTGCGTCCAGCATGGGCGACAGACAGCAGGACAGGGGCTCCTCGCGCCCAGGGTAAAGGCAAGGTGGGTGCCTTGGGTCTAGAAGGTTGGAGTTCGCGGGCTTTGAGGGAGAGCACAGAAGATGGGATGGCAGAGGCTGACTGGGCAGGGCATCTGTTCTCCAGACACGGTCACCGGGCTGGTGATCGGGGACCACACAGCAGAGGGAAGGACGGACGTTGACGGTACCTTAGCCACAGCTGGTCCAGGTGGGAATCTAGCCTCGACTCAATGGTCAAACCGGGCAGGGCGGCGGAGCAGGAGTGGGGAGAAAGGGTCTTCAGCTTATAATGGATGCAAAGCTGCAGAACTCGTGCCACCTGGCTGCCTCCACTGCCTCTGGCCAGGAGTGGGGGCCCGGCCTTGGTGCCCGCTGCCCCCTTCCCTCCCCGCAGTCCCCGGGGGCCTCAGACTTGGGGTGGCTGAAAGTGCTGAGGGTCAGGCCCCTGGGCCCGGGCCAGATGCCTAAGAGGGGAGTCGAGTGGGAGGACCGGGGGCCTGGGGAGCGTGGGCGTGGCCAGTGCCCCAGGGCAGGGGAGGGCGCAGGGATGGGCAGGGTGGCCTGTCATGTGGCCCAGGAGATGGCCGCGCTGTGCTCCTTGGCCTTCATGCGGAGGGCCGCGATGCTCGAAGTCTTGCGGTCCGGCTCCCCGTTGAGCTCATAGCCATTGAGGCCCGGGCTGAGGCCCGCGGCTCCAAACAGGCTGCCCATGTGCGTCTGGCCCACGTGGCTGCCTGCCCCCGAGACGCTCAGGAAGTCGGTCACACCGCTGGCCCCGGAGCCGGGGGGGTGGGCGTGAGGGGACATGCAGGCGGGCACCGGGTCACAGGGCACCACACAGGCTGGCACAGGCGAGGCGGCCCCATTGTTGCCGATCCAGGATGGGTTCTGAATCTGGGGAGAGGGGAGGGAGACACGTCACAGGCTGTTGGGACATGGGGGTGCTTTCCTGTCCCTCACGGGGGAACTCTCTTCACTTACGAACCCATCCTGATGATAAAATCATTCCTGAGTGTTTGCCTGGGAGGCTCTCCAAACCTGCCTGGCCATCCAGCCCCCTAGGAGGCTCGGGGTTTTATGCTTTGGTTCCTCCGTTCCCAGGTCCAGGAGAGCAGCGGACAGAAACTCCATTTTAAGGCCTGAACTCTGAATTCCATCAAGAGTCCAGTGAAAGGGTCGTCCTGGGGCACGGCTCACCAGCTGAGGGGAGCCCCTGATTTTATTTATTTGACCACACCACTTGCAGGATCTTAGTTCCCTGACCAGGGATCGAACCTGTGTCCCCTGAAGTCAGAGCCCTAGTCATTGGACCACCAGGGAATTCCTGGCAGTCCCGGATTTTAGACGCAGAGGCATACTCTGTCTCTCCATCCATGGACCCACTTAGGGTCAGCACCTGGGCCTCACCCTGCTCCGGCTCCTCCCCAGGCCCGGCGCACCCTCGCAACTTGATCAATGGGAGGGGACACGAGCTCAGAGAGCTCTGGCATTGGCAACGTGGGCTCCAAAGCCTGTCCACTCTGAGAGTGGACGGTGAGGGGGGGGCCTCAATTCTCTCAGAAGCCAAGGTCAGTAGTGGAGGTCCTAGGGGCCGGTGCCCTTGAGGCTTCAGAAGTAACTCAGGATCCGAAAGGTCTGCCTCGGGAGGTGGTAAATGGATGGACAGAGCCAGGCGGGATGCTCCCAGGCTCCAGGCTGGGGCAGAGACAGGTGGAGGAGGTGGAAGGTGCTCAGGCAGCAGGTGAGGGGTTGAACTGGACACTTTGTTTTCTATCTGCACAGCTAAAATCCTTTCCCCCTCCCCAGCTTCCAGCTCTAGACCCCACTTTCCCCCAACATTTATGGGGAGGCAGAGCTGGGGACTCAGCCAGAAATGCACCTCTCCTGTGATCGAGGGTGGGGGGCGGGTTGGTGGGCAGGATGGGCTGTGAGGAGATGGTGCACCTCTCGGCCACGTGAAAGGGCTTCTCGGTGGTCCTGGAGCAGCTTCTGCCGGCCTGCCCCCCAACCCCACCCCCCAGTGTTTGGAGTGCATTCAGAGAAGTTTGTAATAAAAGGAGTGACAGGGGGCTATGCCCCCAGATGCCATGGGGACCGCAGTGACAAGAACTGCTTGCAGGTTCGGGTGATGGGGACCCCTCTCTCGAGAGGCCTGGGGGATGTGGTGTGTGGTGCTGCATGAGAATGAGCATGAGCCCCTCTGGCGTGTGAGCTCGGGCAGCAGAGGTCAAGGCCAGGGAGTCCGGGCTGGAGGTCCATCCTCCCGGGGACAGAGGGAGGCTGGCTGGGGGCACAGAGAGAGGAGAGGAAGATATGGGTGGGGTGGGAGCTGATGCAGGTGGTGTGTGTGCAGGAGACCCCCCCCATTCCTCAGCCTCACCTCTGGGCCTGCCCCTGCCCCTGCCATGTGAATCCTCGGAGCGGCAGCGGCAGCACAGGTCCCGCCGGGTACCCAGGGACCATGGGCTATCTCAGCTCCAGGAGAGTGAGGAAAGGGAGGCCTAGGAAAGCTGTGGCCTGGCTCGCTGCTGGGCAGGCCCAGGCTTGGCGCGGAAGGCAGAGGCCACAGCACAAGGAGGCCTGAGAGGGAGGAACTGGCAGCCTCTGCAGGGTAGGTTGAGGGGCGTCAGGACGGCACTCAGCCCCAAACGCATCTCTCCAAGGGTCCCGGCTGCCTGACTTCACCCACATCGCTTCCCATCCCTTGACATCTCACTGAGGACCCAAGTGCCACCAGGAAGAGGGACTGATGGACAGCCGTGGAAGGAGACGCTCTGGAAGGGATGGGAAGAGATGGGCCAGACGCCTGGGAGAGCCGCGGCCATACAAGGCAACCTTCCTAAAACCATGTAATTCACAAAGCACTTTTGCACAATCTAACGTAGACCTTCCAACAACCTTGTGAAAGAGTTGAGGCAGGTGCTTTTTTTTTTTTTTTTTGGCCACATTGTGCGGGATGTGGGATCTTAGTTCCCTGACTAGGGGTTGAACCTGAGGCCCCTCGGCCGTGGAAGCATGGAGTCTTAACCACTGGCCAGCGAAGTCTTGAGGCAGGTGCTTTTAAAATACCCAATTCCTAGGTGAAGAAACTTGAGGCTCAGATGTGTGACTTGCCTAAGGGAGAAAGCTCTGGAGCTGGGATGACAGCCTAAATCCTGGGTCTCAGAATCCCACGATCATTCCAGCCTTGCCTCACTCACGTCCTCCAACTTCAGGACCCCCTTCGCCTAGGAAACACTCTGGGTGGCTCCCGGTGGCCTGGAGGGCCCCTGGCCTTCAGCATTCCTCGGTTCCGATGCCCGTCACCAAAGGGCCGAAGGAAAAGTCATTCTCAAGCTCCTCCCCCAGTCTCCCCTTCCCTAAAGTCCAGCCAAGGCTGGGTCAACGCTTAAGGGGGGCAGAGAGATTTCTGGGCCTCCCACATCCTGGAGACACAAGTGTGCTCCTGGAACCTGAAGCGGGGACTTGGAGCCCCGAGCTCTCTCTCCAGGGAAGGTGCTCCTCCTCAGGGCCCCAGAGCAGGCAGCTGGGGGCAGGGACTCACCTGGGCGTAGTTCTCTGCTCGGGTGAGGAGGGGCAGCTCATAGGCCGTGGAGAAGTGGGTCCGAACCTGCTGCATTTGCCCAAAGCGTTCCCTCTTCCTCCACTTGGCCCTCCGGTTCTGGAACCAGACCTGCAGGACAGAGCAGTTGTCGCCAGGGTCAGGCCCGCTGGGGCCCCCGTGTTCGGGGCGGCACCAGCCTTGCCCTCTTGAGCCCCTCCGGCTGTAGTTATAAGGTCAAGACTGTGGGGCTACAGATAACACATCTGCCTTGGTCTCTGTGCTCAAGAGCTGACAATCTGGAAGGATCGACGCTGAGAGCTGGGAAGGCAGTTTACACCCCAGTCGTAGGCGCGACGTCAGGCCAATAGGTTCATTTTTCTGAGCTTCAGAACCCAGAGCAGGCAAGTGTCACATGCGCACAGAACACGTCACCAGTCATCTCAGCAGTCAGCTAACCAGCCCTGACGTGGGGCGGCCCACAGACTACTGGGCAGAATCTGATGGCAGCCGTGAAAACTTCACCAGAGGATCATTCTCCTGGATGGCCAAGTGGTAAAGAACCCACCTGCCAATGCAGGAGATATAAGATGCCAGTTCGATCCCTGGCCCAGGAAGATCCCCTGGAGGAGGGCATGGCAACCCACTCCAATACTCTTGCCTGGAGAATCCCATGGACAGAGGAGCCTGGAAGGCTAAGTCCACGGGGTCCCAGAGAGTCGGACAAGACTGAGCGACTAAGCACGCACAGAGGATCACACACGTGTGGTTTTTCCATTGTTTTCCACTTCCTGAATCCCCCATGCAGCCTTTTGTGGAAAGAGTCTGGACCCCCTGGGTTACAGCTTCTCTGGGAGACAGGGCTTTAGACGGGCTGTCGGAAGACAGTCAGGGACAGCTTTGTGGAGGGAAGGTGGGGGCTGGAGGGACAGAAGTCCAGGCTGAGTTTAGAAACGGCCCGGCCACGCCACCAGCTGGGAGAGTGATGGGAGCGGAAGGATCGCAGAGTCAGATGGTAGGGGCCCTCGAATGCCAGGTGGGAGGGTCACCTTGGTGTCATGAAGAGAGGAAGCTGCTGCAATCTCGGGCCCCAAGAGCAGCCTGATGCCGGGGAGGAGAGGAGGCCCAGCTGTCACTCAGCATGGGGGTGGCGAGTTGGCTTGACCAGGGGACTTCTTGGGGAGTGTGGTGTATGAGCTGGGGTCTTGTTTATTTTATCATACTTAGGAAAAAAATTGAGAACCTTCAAACAAAAGCTGTTGGGCTTAATGGAAGCTTCCTTTGCAGGAGTGTTTCTGGCAGGCTGAGAACTTTCCCAGGGCTTGTGGGCAAGAGCTGGCCTTGGGGTCTGCCACCCCTGCAGGTGACTTGGGGTGTGAGCAGAGGGTGACGGGGACGAGGGAGGATGGGAGAGAGGGTGTGAGCGGGCTTGGCTTCAGGCTGGCTCACAGGAAGGCTCCAGAGCTCCTCAGAGGGAGACCCCTGACAGCTCGTCACACGCCTGCCTGCTGACTCTGGTGCCGGGCACGCCCCTGGCACCACAGCCCAGGGCACGGAGCTTCCTGGGAGGAGGGAGGCGGAGCTGGGCTGGAGGGCTTGGCCCGCCCCCTGCGGGGGAGCACAGGCTGCTGGACCCACGGGCGCCCACTGGACTGCCCCGTGTTTCCACGGGCCTCAGTTTGTGCATCTGAAAATTGGGCCAGCATCTGTGCTGCCGGCTTCCAAGGGCCACAGGTGAGCTGGAGGGCAAGCGCTGTCACGGAGTTTTCAGAGGACTTTGCCCTGGTTTATTTATAGCTCCCTTCCTGCTGTCTTTTTCCAGAAGAAAGAAGTCAAAAAAGAAGGGGTAGGTGTGGCTCTTGTTAGTGTGGGGAGGGAGGGTGAGACTGTACCTTCCCAGCCAGTATACAAGCATCACACACACACAGACACCACACATACACACAACACACACACACACCCCCAAAGGAGGGTGAGACTGCACTTTCCCAGCCAGTATACAAGCATCACACACACACAACACACATACACACAACACACACACATACCCCCAAAGCAGAGTGAGACTGCACCTTCCCAGCCAGTATACAAGCATCACATACACACACACACACACACACACACCCCACACATACACAGCACATACACACATGCACAAGCGTCACACACACACACACCCCCCACACACACAGCACACATACACACACCCCTCACACACACAGCACACATACACAACATACACACACACACAACACACACCCCCCCGAGGGAGGGTGAGACTGCACCTTCCCAGCCAGTATACAAGCATCACATACACAAACAACACACACACACACCCCCCATACATACACACACACAACACACACACCCCAAACATACACCACACACACACACACACACACACCCCCGAGGGAGGGTGAGACTGCACCTTCCCAGCCAGTATACAAGCACAAGCGTCACACACACACACACCCCCCACACACACAGCACACATACACACACCCCTCACACACACAGCACACATACACAACATACACACACACACAATACACAGCCCCCCGAGGGAGGGTGAGACTGCACCTTCCCAGCCAGTATACAAGCATTACACACACAGCACACACACACAACACACACACATGCACAACATGCACACACACACATACACACACAACACACACACACCCACCCAAGGGAGGGTGAGACTGCACCTTCCCAGCCAGTATACAAGCACGAGCATCACACACACACACACCCAAGCGGCCGGCGTTTCTTTCAGCATCACTGTTTCCCATCTTGACTCGAGTGCAGGAGAATTGGCTCTGCTGTGTCCCCCCCCGGAGCTGATCCCCTCCCGGGCTGGGGCCTCAGCCACTGTCCCAGAGCCTCCCGGGGGGCCCCCCTTTCCTCCCAGGGCTCCTGGGGTCCAGGCCCAGGCCGCCCACCGGGAGCCGAGGGCGGATCGGGTCTCCTCTCCGGGCCGCTGAAATGGGATCCCCCTTTATCAGTGGCCTGGAATGGGGGACTGGGGGCAGGATGAGAGAATGAATCAGAGGCGCTTGTTTTCATTTCATGTTTAATTTCCTGCAGGCTTAGCTCAGTCTTTCCGCTCCTTCCTCAGCCTCCCAGGGTTTTCTGGGCAGGGGGGGAGGCCAGGGGGAGGGGAGAAACCCACTGGAAGCATCTAGATATACGATGGCTTTCTTCGGGGCTGAGGAGAAGCCTAGAAAAAAGTGAGGTTGCCACCGCGGTGGGGGCCTCCCCCTTGAGTCTCTGTGGACTCAGGTTGGGTTATCTGGGAAGACAGATGAGCCGGGGGAGAGGCAGCTGGGAGCGCTCCGCCCTTGGGAAGGGAGTGAAGAGGGTCAGGCAGAGGGGTTTCTTTGCAGGTTAAGATGGAGTCGGGGGAGGCGGCACGGCTGTGGGGAGCAGGCCAGGGGAACAGAACTGCCCACCTCCAGCCCCTTCCTCTCTGAGGCCTCAACCTGCAGATGAGGCTGGAGCTTTTCTGCTCAGATGAGGCTTAAGCTCCATTAGCCTCCTGGTCTTCACTCTCATTATGCATAAACTTGGGTGGTGGCAGGGGTATCCTCCAGGCCCCATCCACGCTCACATTCATGGGCCCCCGAGGCTCAGAGCATCCTCCCGTTTCTGACCCTTGGAGCCCGGGGCGCTGACAGCTGCGCCCCTAGATGCCCTGGGCCTCAGGCTCTGCAGCCCCTAGGCTTGTCTCCACTGGGCAACCCTGGGCAGGAGAAGCGACCCAGAGGCCCCAGCCTTCCCTTCAGTGCGTCACGGCAGCCCAGGACCACCCCGCTCCCGGCCTACCCTGGCCTGGACGCGCTCTGCACGGGCCTCTCCCAAAGGAACCAACCGTCTTGGCGGAGGCCCCCGCTAACCGCAGCCCATCTGGGGCCAGGGCGGGGTGGCCCAGGGCGGGGAGGCCTCTGTCTTATTGTCTTCAGACACCAGCTGCGTAGACTGGAATCCCAGACAGCGCACAGAGGCCCCTGCAGCCCCCTGGAGTGGCTCCAAACGCCGGGTTTCTTCCCGGGAAGGGTCCATCCCGGGGGTGGGGGGCCCCGTGCCTGCCCCCACCGTCCGTCGCTCTGCGCCAGGCACCTGGCTCCCCATCAGCTGAGTACGGGCCCCCAACAAACCCATCAGAGGCAAGCAGGGGGTTCTATCCCCACTCCCTCCATCCCCAGGGCACTGCCAGGCGCAACCCAGAGGTCTGACGCACTTGCCAATCCCACCCACCCTGCTGCCTTTATACAAAGTAAAGCCTCAGAACAATTAGGCATGTGTTGCTGGTGAAGCCAACTACAGGAAAAGAAGCTCTGGGCTGGAACTCAGGGTCCCTCATTCTATTCTCAGCACGGCCACCCCATCACCTTTCCTGAGCCACCTGGTCACAGGTGATGGTTTCTTGCCTCTGGGTCTCTTCCTCCTTAAGAGCAAATGAGAGAATGAGGTGGTCCTCTCCAGCACTAGCCTTCTAGAATTCTGTGGTCTTCCCCTGAGATGATAAGACCGGCAGCACATCACAGTTCCCCTTTTTGCTTTGGCAGCTGGGAAGCTCAGCATCAAAATTCGCGCTCAGTGAAATCTATGATCCTTAGCTTAGCCTAGGTCTTTGACATAATTGCCTTCCCATTTCATGACATTGTTATTGTTCGAGGATGAAAATAAATCTTTTAAGTGTAAGCTGCCCCAGCTTCTTTTTGGAAGTAGGCATAAATGTGTGTGTGTGTAGAGGGAACACTCCATCTGAGCTGTATTGTGGTGCCTGAAAAATGCTAAACGTCAAATGACCCAATATCACTTCGTGTGTTGTACCAGAAGGATCATCCTATCAATGCTAAGCGAATTCTACTCCTGGGCACTCCTGTCCATTTGTTAGGGACACACATGTGCACACACATGTACACGTGTATACCGCACAGAAAACGGACAGTTCGCTTCACATCAACACAGCACCTACAGGAACGTCCCATAGCCAGCTGCTCTCTCTCCACCGACTCCTTACGCTCCTCTCAAATCCACTGGCTGAGCTGAGGCCAGAGGCTGGGGTTCCTGTCCAGAGTCTGGGACACCAGAGGTCGCTTGACTCAGGTGAGACAGTGGGTGTGAGAAGGTTTCTGGAACCACAGTGAGGCCTCAGCTGCCTGTCTTCCTTCCCCAAACACTCACTGTGAGCTGGAGAGGAATAAGGTGGGAAGCTTGCTTTGGGGAATTTATGAATAAATGAGCTCACCGTTCAGAGTCCCCTGCCGTTTCTGGATGGCTGTGTATTCACTGGCAACTACCAGTCTCGTTTGCACTTTAGCCATTTTAGAGATCTCCTTTCTGGACCATGTTATTAATACAAACATTAAACAGAGACTGATGAGCCTTTTATTGACACTGTAGGGGTTCCCTAGTGGCTCAGATGATAACAACTTGGCCTGCAATGTGGAAGACTTGGGTTCGATCCCTGGGTCGGGAAAATCCCCTGGAGAAGGAAACTGGCTACCCACTCCAGTATTCTTGCCTGGAAGAATCCACGGACAGAGAAGCCTGGCAGGCTACAGTTCATGGGGTCTCAAAGAGTCGGACACAGCTGAGAGATTTTTTCACTTTAGGAACACTTTACTTTCCTGGTGGCTGAGGTGGTAAAGAATCCTCCTGCAATTTAGGAAACCTGGGTTTGATCCCTGGGTTGAAAAAATCCACTGGAGAAGGGAATGGCTACCCACTCTAGTATTCTTGCCTGGAGAATTCCATGGACAGAGGATCCTGGCAGGCTACAGTCCATGGTGTCACAAGAGTCAGGCATAACTGAGAGACTTTCACTTCACATCAGGAATGCTCTGCAGAAGATTCTTTAGTGAAAAAAGGCAAGAATGGGTACCCTTGGGGTCTGCTGAGTAACAGGGCTCTCAGTCCTGGCACCAAAAGGACCCCAGCTGAGCTGTGCTGCTTTTTTAAAAAGACTCCTCTTTGCTCTTAAGCTGGTGATTTCTATAGCCCACCAAGAGGGAAAAACTGTTATCTGCAAACACTTGATTTGCTATTTCAACATGGTTTGGGTTGGGAAGGCAGGCTGAACGTGTCTTTCATTTAGCGTTACACTGAAGCTTGAGCTTTATCTTGTCATCTATGTTTGGGGTACTTAGAGGACTTTGCATCCTCTGGTTGTTTTCTTTGTTACAATTTCATGCAGGGAGGGGAGACATACCTCTCTGGACAAGGGAGGTCAGTTGGTCCACATATATTTATTTTTTGCCTTTTCTGATCTTAGTTCAGCCTTCTCTAATTGGTGAGAATTATAGTGATGAACAATCAGATGGTACCTGCCCTCATCATATTCTAGTGAGAGGTAACAAACAGATGACATAATTTAAGCCAATCATAAATTCTAAGATAAAATAGGACAATGTGGTAGAAGGTGACCTGGTTTGTTTGTGTTGTGTTAGGTTGAGTTGTTCTTGTGTTGGGTTGGGTTGAGCTGTATGGGGTTCCACTGTGGTGCCTTGAATTGTGTTGGGTTGTGCTGAGTTCTGTTGAGTTGAGCTGTGTTGGTTTAGGTTGTGATTGGTTGTGTTGAGCTGCACTGGGTTGGGTTCTGCTGGGTTCAGTTGAGCTGTGCTGGGTTTTGTTGTATTGTGTTGGGTTATGTGGGTTGTGCTGGGTTGAGCTGTTAGTTTGGGTTATGTTGGTTGTGTTGGGCTGTGCTGGGTTCTGTTGAGTCGAGCTGTGCTGATTTGGGTTATGTTGTGTCGTATTGTATTGAGCTGTGTTGGGTTGTATTAAACCCTGTTGAGTTATGTGTTACTTTTGGTTATGATCAGTTGTATGTGTTGTGTTGGGCTGTGTTGGTTTAGACTATGTTGTGTTGGACTCGCTGGCCTGTGTTGAGCTGTGCTGGATTCTGTTAAGCTGAGCTGTGTTGACTTGAGTTGTGTTGGGCTGTGGTGAGCTGTGCTGGGTGTGCTGGGCTCTGTTGAGCTGAGCTGTGTTGGTTTAGGCTCTGCTTGTGTTGTGTTGTGCTGAGCTGTGTTGGGTGTGCTGGGCTATGCTGGGCTGTGTTGGTTTAGGTTATAGTGTGTTGTGTTGTGTTGAGCTAGGGTGCTGGCTTGTGCTGGGATCAGTGTTTTGGTGGTTGGCTGATGGTAGGGGGCGGTAGTCATGGTGATTGGGAAGACTTCTCAGAGGAGGCATACTGAGCTGGGACCTAAAAGATGGAGGAGGAGGCAGCCAGCCTAGGCAGAGAGAAGAGTTGGATTGTCTTGGTTTCTGCCCAGGGGGCGCCATGGATGCCTTGTAAGTTCATCCTGTTTCCTTTCTAAGAGGCAGGCCTTCCAGAGCAGAGACCCGTCATGGTCATCACCTCCTTCGCGAGAGAGCCTGGACTTACACACCACACAGAACTCAGCAGCATAGCTGACGGGCTCCCTGCCCCTCCCCTGGGAGCCCCGCACCAGCTCCAACCAGAGCACGAAGCAGGATGGGAGCGTGGACCAAAGCAGACCTGCTCTGGTTACGGCAGGGGCGCGGGGGGCGAGCTCCCGCCCGCCCTGGTTACGGCAGGGGCGCGGGGGGCGAGCTCCCACCCGCCCTGGTTACGGCAGGGGCGCGGGGGTGGGAGGCGAGCTCCCCCCTGGTTACGGCAGGGGCGCAGAGGTCGAGCTACTGCCCGCCCGCTCTGATTAAGGCCTGTCTCTTATACACATCTAGATGTGGGTGGGGGGCGAGCTCCCCCCTGGTTACGGCAGGGGCGCAGGGGGCGAGCTCCTTGAGCCGAGGTGAAGAAAGCCTGGGTGCGCCTGGGGACGGGCAAGCGGCCCTGGCTCGGGCCACGGGTGGAAGGGGCCGGCCCCTCTCCCCGCCCTCCCCGGCGCCCTCACTGACCTGCACGCGGGCCTCGGTGAGGTCGGTCCTCATGGCCAGCTGCTCCCGCGCGTACACGTCGGGGTAGTGGGTCTTCTGGAAGACCTTCTCCAGCTCCTCCAGCTGGTAGCTGGTGAAGGTGGTTCTGTTCCGCCGCTTCTTGCCCTTGTTGCTCTCCGAGTCGGCCTTCTCCAGCGGGCTGGGGAGGTCGGCGCTGGCCCGGTCCTGGGGCCCCTTCGCCCCAGCTTCCTTCACACTGAGGTAGCTGCTGTCCATCCCCACCGTGTCAGAGGCGGGTGGCAACTCTGGCTCACCCAGGGAGCTCTCTTTGGCTGAAGGGGGAGGAAACAAAGTCAAAAAAGCAATGGCTGAACCCAGCCCGAGAGGGAGGAGGGCGGGGGGAGCCATTCCCTGCTTTTCCCTTCGCGAGGAAGCACTGGATGCAAGGTCCGGAGGCCTGGGTTCTAATGTCATTAACGTGCTGTGTGACCTCGGGTAAGTTTCTTTCCCTCTCTGAGCCTCTTCGCCACTAGGTCAGCATGGGCCCCTTTCAGCACCACGTCCTGTGACTGGGCCAGCCAATCTGGCCTCTGCAACGTTTACCCTCCAGCCCACTGACCTGGGCTCCTCCCTCTAGAAGGACTCCCTTTGCCAGAACTCCTTTGGGTGTTGAGGATGCTGACTCAGTCCTTCGCACTCAAGAGCTCAGCCAGCAGCCATGTCTGGCCCAACTGGCCTTAGGGTGAGGAGGAGAGGCTCCTCCTTGCCTGGCCTGGTTCTGTTTGGGGTTCAGCATCCTGCCCCCTCCAGGCGGGGGCTGTGTTTACTAAGGAAATAGGGGGTCCTCCCCGTGACATGCCCAGGATGCTGAGCTGGGGGCCCCAGCAGATTTACACAAAGCTCACGGCCCCGGGGCCCACAGCCACCGCTGTCTAGCAGAATGGGACTCTGCCGGCTGATTCCTGGACGCTCAGAGCTGGCAAGGACCAGTTAGCCAGTGCAGGTCAAGGTGAGAAGACAGAGGGCAGGGCAGGGAGGGTGAGCTCATCCTTGTTCAGATAGTCCCGTCAGCGCCCTGGGCAGACACACACGCCCCAGGGTGGAGGTTATGGGGACAGGCAACTGGCCCCAGGGTGTGAGGTTCCCCCACCCCCCCCCCCCCCCCGCCCCCCCCCCATCCCTCCCACCCAACCCCCCCCGCCCCCCCCCCC
>SJYT01034928.1:8897-78509 GCA_006410635.1 Cephalophus harveyi | reverse complement strand
TCACTGAACCTCTCTGTGCCTCAGTTTCCCCCTCTATGAAACGAGGGCGCAGATACTTGGATCTCCTTCATAGGGACTTCCCTGGTGGCTCAGACAGTAAAGCATCTGCCTACAATGTGGGAGACCTGGGTTCAATCCCTGGGTCAGGAAGATCTCCTGGAGAAGGAAATGGCAACCCACTGTAGTGTTCTTGCCTGGAGAATCCCCATGGACGGGGGAGCCTGGTGGGCTACAGTCCATGGGGTCGCAAAGAGTCAGACACGACTGAGCGACTTCACTTTCTTTTTCCCTCTTTTCTTTCAAAGGGGAGCTGTGGGATTAAAACATCTTAAAGGTAAAGTTACTCCCTGTCTGGTCTAGACTTGTGAGCAGCAGAAGAGTCCAGCCCTGGAGGAGTCCTCCCAGTGGGCAGGCCCTCTCTGGACCCCCCGAGCCCAGGAGCAGGTGCGGATGGGGTGTGAGTCCCTCTCTGAGACAAATTCCATTGGGGACTGTGACTTTCATAGAGTGAAATAGGATAAGACGACATGTGTGGGGAGCATCTGACAAAGCCTTTCACGTGTGAAAGCTCTGATCATAACAAGCATTTGTGGTCGGCGTGGGCTTCCACCACTCTGACCTTCAGTCTCCTTTTCTGGGAGTAGATCTGAGCCCCACGTGTTAGGTGTCAGGACGCTGCCTCTAGCCCCAGTCCCTTGATTCTGACCAGATCCTGGGGCCGAAGCTTCGGAGCCGCCCTCCTCCCTGGCGCTCTGCGTTTACTGGGGGCTCTCTCATTGCTGGGCAGCTGAGAGGGACAGGTTGCCTCTGTCATTCTCCCCAGCGCGGTGGGGAAAGGGAGAGGAGGTGAATGCTCAGAGCGGGCCTGGAAGCACCTTCGGGAGGCTGTTCCTGAGGGCCACTGGCAGCACGGGTGCCAGCAGACTGGGGGGCCGGCCCTCGGGCACCACGGATGACACCCGTGTGAGTCCAGGCACACGCAGACCGCCACGGCTTCGGTGACAGTGTCATGCAAACTGCAGCTGGCAGCTGGGCTGAGAGCTTTCAGCAAAGATATTTATCTTCCTGGCAGACAAATACGTTTTATGTTTTGGGTTTTTTTTTTTTTTTTAAGAGAAGAAATCCCACCCAGTCTCACCAAAAATAAACATCTGTTATGCAACTTCCTGGAGGCCAGACTTGGGGGGCAGGCAGTGACTGCAGCTCCTGCCCCTTCTGCCCAAGCCCTGCTGCCCAGACCCCATCCCATGACCCCGTGGACCCTTCCCATATCCTCTGGCATCCAGCCTGGGCTCAGGACCACCACACAGCAAAAGGGGCTGGGCCGAGGCAGGGGAAACTCCACGTTATAAACATTGAGGGACGGTAGGGACTAAACTCCTTGTGTTAATTCAGGGGAAACGGAGGCCAGAGAGAATAAGAAATGTGCCCTAATTAGGGACAGGGTGCAGCCTCTCAGCTCTGGGTCAGTCCTTCACTCCTACCCCGTGGTCTTGGGGCCCAGGAAGGAATCCCCAGGACCTCACATAATCAAGAGGTGTGGTCTGCACATCAAGGAGGCAGAGAACCAGTCCCCGAGGATGAGAGAGTGAGGATGCGGCCCCTGGGAGAAACCCACCCCCGCTGAGCTGGTTCTAGGCTCACTGCGGGTGGAACTGGCTGAACACCCAGTTGTCCAAGTAGAGAAGTTTCCCCACCTCCATCCACCCACTGAAAGGGTAGGAGTGGGGAGACAGCATGGTGTGGGGAGCAGTGTGGGAGACCCCAGGCCCAAGGTGCGGAGATCTGCCTAGTCCCAGCTCTCCCAAAGTCTGCCTGTGACTTCAGACGACGCCTTCCAAGTGCCAGAGCCTCCCGTGCCGATGGGAGCAGGCAAGCCCTGTCCGAAGTTGGGGAGAGCAGGCAGGAATGGCATCTCGGCCCCGTGGGGCCGCCCTCCCACCTAAGTCTCCAGTGGGACCTTCCCCTTGGGACCTGGAGTGGGGAGAGGTTGGGGGCATATCTGTCCAGGCAAATGTCAGCTAACTAGAAAGGCTTTAGGATTTCAAGACGGAAGGATTCTGGCAAACCGAGGCCTCTCTGGCCCTCGAAGAGGGACGAAACCTTCCAAGTCTCAAGTCTTGATTATCAGTCTTGCTTTACGTGGCTCAGGCGGTAAAGCATCTGTCTATAATGCAGGAGACTGGGTTCGATCCCTGGGTTGGGAAGATCCCCTGGAGAAGGAAATGGTAGCCCACCCTAGTACTCTTGCTTGGAAAGTTCCATGGATGGAGGGGCCTGGTAGTCTATAGTCCATGAGGCTGCAAAGAGTCGGACACGACTGAGTGACTTCACTGACTTCACTTTAGGTTCTGAGGCTGGGCCCCTAATTGAGACAGCAAAGGGAAATTCCCCAAGGTTCTGACCCAACCCATTAGAATGACAAGCCAAGGTACTCATTCCCAAAGTGCCAGGCTTGGGGGCATCAGTTCCCACCTCCTGCCACCCTATAAGCATCCGCACCCGGTGCTGCCATTCAAGCTTCGGTGACGGAGCTCATCGCCCCCAGGGCCACTGGACCGTCTGTCCAAAGGTCCAGCCTGTGTCTGTCTCCTGCGGTCTGGCTCATTGGCGGGGGTTCTAAACCTCCATGGGCCTTCCCCAGGGCAGCCCTGCAGACATCTGGAGATGGCTACCCTGCCTCTGAGCGTTCCATCCTCCTGAATAAATACAGCTCTCGCTGCTGTTCCGTAGGAGGCCCCGAGTTTAACAGGCCCGTGTGAGACAGGTGAACGCCAGGGATGGGATAGGTGATGATGCTGGGCCTGGGCAAAGCCAGCAGATCGCTCTCCGATTAGAGGATCCAGAGAGGCTGGGTAGAGACTTGGCACCGTGGCCCAAGACCTGGGCCTGGTCAGGACCCAGCTTGCTCCGTAAGGCCCTCCTCAAGACGGCCGCTGACAACAGAGGGCCCGAGCCTCAGGCTGAATCACTCCTGAACAAAGGAAATCGCTGACCTCCTTGCTCTCCCTCGCTCCTCTGTCCACCTGCCTGGAACATCCCTTTTTTCCAGCTGACCTCCAAGGTCCAGTCAAGCACCAGCTCCTCCAGGAAGCCTTCCCAGACTGTAGCAATCATACGGACCCCCTCCTTCTAGCTGCTGCCTATGTTTTAATCAAACCCTGAAAGTCCACCTTCTCCTTAGGGAACCAGTTCCCTGAGGGCTGGAACCTTGGGCCATTTGTCCCTGCTCAGCCCAGGATAGGGCAGGCAGGAGGTTACCGAGGAATCAATGGACAGTACAAACGTCATCGAGCTCTGCCCCGTCCAGCTACCTCTGTGCACTCACTGCCAGGCCCTATGGGATATGTGCAGAGACGTCTGTCGAACAAACGCATCCTCGGAGACAATGTTGAGAAAGGTGGTGAGGATGCATGAAAGAGGGGCGTGCAGTGAGTAGAGCCTCCATCAGAACTGACAGCTGAAACAGGAGGAGGAGGTGAGATCACCGAGGGACAGGAGGGGAAGAGGGCAGACCGCAAGGAGGGCAGGAGGAAGGACAGGCAGACACAGACGACGTCTCCACGCAGCGAGCAAGAGGAACACGACGGGGGAGGCCACAGGAGGAGGCCGAGTGGGGCTCTGGAATGGACATTTCCAGAAACCCGGCCCAGGATCTGCCAGGAACCGGCTCTGCACTTATTGCACTGCCACACAGGAGGCAGGAAAGGCCCCCGGAAACCCCCAGCTAACCCCTTTGCTGGGCGCACCTTCTTGAGGCCACATGGCATCCATTGCTGGCATGGAGCTGAACAATGACAGACCTCGCTAGGACCAGGCCACCTGCCTGCCTGGCTGGCTCCCCCCAATCCTCCTCATGGTCTCTGGCCCCGCCCAGAGCGGGGAGGGACCCCTGGGCGGGCCTTGTCCCAGGCTTTGGGGGCCCAAGACAATGTCCTCGCGAGCTGCAGCTTCCCGCAGAATGTCTTGATCTGGAAATACTCCCAGACTACCCAGAGGAATCATGTATTGTGCACAGAACGTTGAGAATCCGGAGTGCCGGCCCCCCCCCCCCCGCCCCGGGAGGGCTGCACACCCTTCGGGGACTCCCATGACCACTTCCGATGAGTGGGCGGCGTTTGGTTCAAGGCTTATTCTTCATCCGGAGTCACAGACACCCTTGAGCCTATTCTCCTCCTGGGGAGGAGGCCTCGCCTCTTCTGGGGGCCACCTGGTCTGTGCCGGACAGCCTTGGCTGTTGGATTTTAAGAGACACAAGAAACGGGGGACCTCTCTTCATTCTCTTGCGTGTGCGCTTAGTCACTCACTTCTGTCTGCCTCTGCCCACCAGAGTCCTCTGTCCATGGAATTTCCTAGGCAAGAATACTGGAGTGGGGTGCCATTCCCTCCTCCAGGGATCTTCCCGACCCAAGGGTCTAACCCAGGTCTCCTGCATTTCAGGCAGATTCTTTACTGTCCAAGCCACCAGGGAAGCCCCTTCATTCCCTTAGCTTCTATCTACTCATCCTGGTTGAACACTAGGGTGTTGCTCCAACCTACTCTAACCTTTTTTTTTTTTTTTTGACATGAAAGGCCTTGAAAGATTTCCAAAGTTAGTCTTAATTTTTTTTTTCATGACTCTGATTTCAAGAGAATTATTTTTGTGACTGTGATTTAAGGAGAATGAGCTTCTGAAGCCATTTGGGGAGAGGATGCTGGAGCCCTCTCTGCATGTATCCCTTTCGTGTGCACGGATGTGCGCCCTCGGGCATGTAGTACAAGCCTGCTGTTGTGAATGGGTGTGGGGAGCATATGTGTAGTTGCCTGCGGATAGGTCTGCGGAGCATGCAGGCTTGTGTGGTCAAGGGCAAGCACACCAGTGGGGCATGTGTGCCAGTGGATGTGTGCTGTTGTGTGTGTGTGTGAGTGAGCGTGAGCCTGTAGGCACCCGTGGGTGGGTCTGGACATGAGTTGTGTGTGTGTATGTGTGTGTGTGTGTAGTTGTGCACACGCTCTGACATATGGAGCGTCTGTCTAAGGGGCTGGAGTAATTTTATCCTCCATGGTTTTGATTATATCTATTTTTCCTCCAAACATCTGCTTTATGGGGGACACACCGCTCGCCCTGTTCTCGGGTGAGCCAGCCTCACACGCCCTGTGGCAGCGTGCACAGCGCCAGTGCAATCTCCTTAAACAAAACAGGCCAGCGTGAGGCCCTTTCATGCTGTTTAAAGGGCACCAAGTAAACGCATCGCTGTCCAAACAGTTGTGCAGGGTTGGGGGCAGAGGTTAAAGGTGAGCCATCGATCACGTCCCCAGCCCACCTTATCTGCCACTGGGCTCTAGCTTGGATGGCCCAAGTTTTAGGCCCAGGCCCAATAAAATACACCAAAGGGGGAGCTCGTGCTGGGGCGACCTTTCAGCAAACACATGTGGAGCATATCTGTGTACCAGGCAGAGATGGACTGTGTTCCTGTCCAGGAGGAACTGCCAGGTGGAAGAGGAGAGGTAAGCCAGGGACTCAGCCAGCCACGCACGAGGTGATGTAGGAATTCCTGCCACACACACCCACCCAAGGCCCAAATGTGCTTCTCCAAACAAGGAAAGTCTGAGAAACTGTCACACATCACAGAAGGCTGAGACATGGAGGACTAAATGTGATGTGGTTTCCCGGACAGGGTCCTAGAACAACAGTAAAAAGCACGTTAACGGAAAACTAGTGAAATGGGAATAAAGCGTGGCACTTTAGGATAGATGGGTAAGCTATTTGAATGGACATTTTACCCAAGAAGATATACATCTGGTGGTTCAGATGGTGAAGAATCCGCCTGCAATGCAGGAGACCCAGGTTCAATCCCTGGGTTGGGAAGATCCCCTGGAGAAGGGAATGGCTACCCCATTCCCTTGCCTGGAGAATTTCCTGGACAGAGAAGCCTGGTGGGCTTCAGTTCACAGGATCCCAAAGAGTCAGACAAGGCTGAGCAACTAACAAACATAATAACCAGCTCAATGTATCACCTATTAGAGATTATTTACTAGGGATATTCATGAGATATGGCTATACACCCACTGTGATGGAAATTAAAAACTCAACGATACCAAGCGATATCAAGGAATTGAAGCGCGTGGAACTCGCTTCCATCACTGGTGGGAAAACAGCACAGCTGTCTTATACCATGAAACACACTCTCACGGCTCGAGCCAGAAATCCCACTGCTAGGCATTTGCCCTCAAGAGACAAACACTTCTTTTCATGGCAAACCTGTATGCAAATATTTATAGTGGCTTTGTTCACAATCGCCTCAAACTGGAAACAGCCCAAATGTCCTTTAAACCATGGAACAGCCACGCAATGGGATACTACTCAGAGATAAAAGGAGCAAACTAGTGATGTGAAGTATGGCATGGATGACTCTCAAAGACAGCATTACTGTCTGTAAAAGAAGCCAGTCTCCAGATGTATATGGTGCCTGACTCCACTTATTTACTGCATGCCATTCTGGGAAAGGTAACCAACTCAGTGGACGTGAATTGGAGCAAACTCCAGGAGACAGTGGAGGACCCAGGAGCCTGACGGGCTACAGTCCATGAGGTCACGAAGAGTCAGACACGACTTAGCAACTGAAGAACAAACAAACAAACAGTACCAGGACAGAGAACAGATCACGGGTGGCCTGGGGCTGAGGGCTGGGGGTGGTTTTAACCCCAAAGGGCTGGCGTGTGGAATTATCCGAGCTTGTATCCCAGGTGTGATTGTGAGTAGATGGGTCTGTACAGGAACGTGTTCAAATTCATAAAATCACGCTCCTCAGTTTGCTATTTTAAAAATAAAAAATATGCAAACTACAGGGCTTCCCTGGTGGCTCAGGGGTAAAGAATCTGCCTGCCAGTGCAGGAGACGCAGGTTTGATCCCTGGCCTGGGGAGACCCCACGTGCTGTGGAGCAGCTAAGCCCATCTGTGTCTGTCAGTTGCTCAGTCGTGTCCGACTCTCTGCAACCCCGTGAACTGCAGCCCACCAGGCTCCTCAGCCCACGGGCTTTTCCAGGCAAGGATACTGGAGTGGGCTGCCAAACTGCAACGTGACTATCGAGCCTGTGCTCTAGAGTCCGGGAACCTCAACCGCTGAGCCCACGTGCGGCAAGTACTGAAGCCAAGGAGCCCTCAAGCCTGGACTCCACAACCAGCGGGACCGCCACAATGAGAAGCCCGCACACTGCAGCTAGAGAAAAGCTCGTGCGGCAAAGAAGATCCAGCACAGCCAAAAATAAATAAAAATATTTAAAAAATAAAAAATACACAAAACTATAGAGAAAATACAAAACTGGGTTTAAATATAATAAAGAAAAACTAAGCAGGTAAAATGTTTGTATGTCTTCACCCAGAAATCTCACCTCTAGGGATTTAAAGACAGAATTATGGATGGGCACAAAGAATTAACTAGAAAGTTCCTCGTGGCATTATTATATGGGAAAATTGAAAATAAGCAAAATCTCTATTAATAGGAGATTGGTCAAATAAAGGATGATATTTCCATAACTGGAAGATCCTTCCTGGTTTTCTTTATTCTACAGACTGTTTCTCTCTTGGTATTTAACATGTATTATTTTGTATTTATTTGTTTTTTCCTTCATTTATTGTCTCTCTCTCTCTCCCTTCCATAAAACAGGGAATATATCTGAATATGTTTGTTTGGCTTAGCCTTTGGTTTAATGCCTAGTATTGCAGCTGGTATGCAGAAGGGGTTCAATAAACACTGATGAAAAATGAAAGAAACTGATGTGCAAGCATAGCATTTTATTACCTGAAAGTTGTTCATGTTACAGTAAGTAAACCTCATTTTGAAAAAAAGGGGAGGTGAGGATGCGGTGTCTGTCCTTAGAAAATTCTAGCAGTTTCCAGAAGTAAAGAATATCGGTATCTGGGTTTAGTTGCTTTTTTTTTTTTTTCCCTAGTCTGACTTAATTTTCTTATTTGTCCTACCATAAACAGGAATTGCTTTCATCATTTTAAAATGCTATGTGAAAGCAGAGACTAGAATCCGGAATGGTGCCGGCTCGGGTAGGTTTGGGACTGGGCTGTGTGATGGGGAGGTGGAGGGAAGCGCTGCCGGGAACCAGGTGGAGGAACGGCAGTGATGCTGCAGAGAAAGGCCCCTTCCGCGCTGGGGACTAGCTACCGTTCTCACAAACTGGGCACCGCCTCCCACGACTCTGAGGCCTCGTGGGTGCTGGAGAGTCCCAGAGCTCTGGCTTACGTTCAGACCTCACCGGTTCCTCTGCCCTCAGACTCACCACGCTCCACTACAACCAGAGACAGTGTCTAAGACACACACTCCTGGTCTAGGCCACCCTGTCCAAAGGCCTTCCCTGGTTCCCAGAGCTCTCGTTGTTGCTGTTCAGTCGCTAAATTGTGTCCGACTCTTTGCAACTCCATGGACTGCAGCACACCAGGCTTCCCGGTCCTTCACTAGCTCCCAGGGTTTGCTCAGACTCATGTCCGTCGAGTCAGGGATGCCACTCAACCATCTCATCTTCTGCCACCTCCTTTCCCTCCTGCCCTCAGGCTTTCCCAGTATCAGGGGCTTTTCCAATCAGGATGGTCAGATAGAGTACAGGGTGCTCAGTCAAATTAGAATTTCAGAGAACCAGTGAGTCACTTTTTAAGTATAAGCATGTCCCAAATATTGCATGGGAAATACTTATGCAGTAAGTCCCCTACGAACAAACCTTCAAATTGCAGACTTTCAAAGATGGGAGCGTGCATTCCCTCAGAGTCAGACCCGAGTGAGACGGCAGCTTGCCCCCCCATCTCCTACTGCTGACGCTCCTTCAGCTCTGCCGTCTCCCGCCTCCTGCCCCTCCTCCAGCCAGCAGCTCTCTTGCTTGCGTGCTGGATGCCAGCTCCTCTATGCCAGCTGTTATACTGCACTACTGCACTTTTCAAGGTACTGTACTGAAAGATGAAAAATGTTTTATTTTTTGTGTTTGTTTTTATGTATTGATATTATTTGTGTGAAAAGTATGATAAACCTATTTCTGTACAGTACTATATAGCTGACTGTGTCAGTTGGGTATCTAGGCTAACTTGCTTGGACTTACTTACGAACCAAGTGAAATTACAAACTCGCTCTCGGAATGGAACCCATTTGTATGTAGGGGCACAATGTACTGAACGTTATTCATCGTTTATTTGAACTTCAAATTAAAAGGAACATACTGGTTTTGTTGTGAGATTTTTTTTTTTTTTTGCTAAAACTGCCAATGCTCGAGTCAGGCTGACTGTGGCATTCAGGATTCCCTAGGCAGGACTGGCCACCGTCCTCCTCACAGTTACGTCTTGCCACACCCGCCCCTCCCCTTGCTTCCGGTCCCACCGACCTGCCCGCGTGCCCCCAACACACGGCTCGAGCGGCTTCAGGCTTCCCCACCCCTGCATCCTTCTCACTGGGATGCCCTCCGCCCTCGGTGCATCTGGCTAACTCCTACTCTCCCTGGGTATCTTCCTCTGTAAGCTTCGTGGCCTTCCTCCCCACCCCCACTACATATAGTTATCTATGAAGACAAGCCCAAAGAAGAAAACTATAATACATAAATAGAAAAGGGAAACATAATTTTTTATAAAAGTCTTTTTTAAAGCCTATCACTACCCGGTACATCTTTCCATCCTATTCTGTATTCTTTTGCTAATACATCATTTTTAATGGCTGTGTAGTATTCCATTGCACGGACAAACTCTATTTTCTCAATCCTTTACTGTTGGGCATACGGATTGTTGATTGTTTGATTGTTTAAAATAGTAACAGGCCTGTGATGAATACCTTTATAGTTAAGTCCCTTGACATTTTTGTGGCAGTTACTTTTGCAAAAGTTCCAAGAACTAGAAATACTGAGTTAGGTCGTAGTCACACCTTAAGAGCTCTGATAAGTGTGTCTTCTAGAAATGTGTCCATTTTTTTCAGCATGCCTGCCTGCTTCAGGACAAGTACCAATCATTACACTGTTTATAAACATCTTTGCCAGTGTGATGGATAAAAGTGAAATCTCATTTGGATTTACATTTTTTTTTAATGTGGGCTTCCCAGGAGGCTGAGTGGTAAAGAGTCCACCTGCCAGTGCAGGCGACAGGCGCTCGCTCCCTGGGTCGGGAAGATCTCCTGGAGGATGAAATGGCAGCCCACTCCAGCACTCTTGCCAAAAAACCCCCGCGGACAGAGGAGCCTGGCAGCCTAGAGCTCATGAGGCCACAAAGAGTCAGACATGACTGAGGCCGAGCGCGCTTACACACACAGGCACGCGTTACTAGTGAAGTTAACTTTTAATTGGTTGCATTTCTTCTTTTGTGAATTGTTTCTACTGAGCTTCCAAGGTTCAGTGCAAAGGTAACTCCTTCTTCCTCTCTGACCCTGGGGTCGGGCTTCTCCCTTAAAGGCTGAATTCCCCACTCTGAAGCACGGCGGGGTGGTCTGGCCTCCCGCTCCACCGTGAGCCGCTGGGAATAGGGCTGCCCTGATGCCCTTCGGGGTCCTGAGCTGGGCCCCGGCTCCTTCTGCCTTTGGTAGCTCCAGGCAGCTCTGCGCGCCCTGCTGAGGGGGACAGGGCACCAGAGCAAGGGGGCCCGAGGCCGGGAGGCGGGGCTCCCGAGCCGGCAGCGGGCTGTGATCCCCGGCACACACTGCTGTGGGGTGGCTGTGGCATGGGGCTGGAGCGTGGTCCTGGTGGGGTGATGGGGCTCGAGAAGCCAGCCACGGGGCAGGTCGTGGAGGACCAAAGCCCCCTGTAGCTGCAGACGCTGCTATGGCCTCGGGCAAGGCTTTTGGCTTCTCTGCTTCTTCACGCCAGCAAGCCCTGCCTGATCTCCTGCCAGGGAGAGGAGAGGAGGGTTACAGCGGAGGTGCAGCCCCCTCCAGGAAGCCAAGACTGGGATGTTCTCCTCACCCACCCACAGGGCAGGTTTGCGGGGGCCCCTGCGTGACGGCTCTGGGCACCCCATCCTGCCGGGCAGGATCAAGGCTGCAGTGGCTCATACTGGCCACCAGGAGGCACTGCAGTCCCAATTACCTTCCCCCGGGCCAGAAGTGAGGCCCCAGGGCCCCAGGCCGCAGGTGTTTCTCCCAGTTTGGTTAAAGACCCAGGCCCCCTCCCCGGAGGGTTGGCCAAACAAGTGGTGATTCAGTCCCACTATGTGTCTGCCGATATCCCGCCCTCCACACGGCGGCGGGTGAGGCGGGTCCCTGCCCTTCTCAGCAGAGCTCTTTCCGCCTCCGGTTCTTGGCGTGTCAGTCCCCAGCCTTGAGCGCCCTCATTTTACAGATGGGCAAACCGAGGCTCAGAGAGAGGGAATCCACTGAACGTCACCAGCCACCGGGCGGCCGGCCTGACCCGAGTTCCTCTTATTGCCCGCAATCTCCTTCCTTCGTGGAGACCCGAGGGGCATCGCTGGCCCTCCGGATACTGACAGGTGAGCCACGCCCAGGCTACCCCACCCCGGTTTTGCCCAGGCGGCTGTCCACGCGGCTCGTGGATCTGTTGCTGGCTCCTCTGTGGGCTCTTCCCCAGGGAAGCGTCAGCAGTCACGGGGACTGCAGGCCCCTCTTCCATCACTCCACACTGAGGGGAGGGGTTTCCTGCGAGCCAGAGGATCGAGGGGGCTCCCCAGAATCAGGAAGGAAAAGGACTCAACCCTGGGCTCTCACTACACACCAGGAGCTTCATGGTTTACTAACATGCTCTCACTGCTGTTTACAACAGCCATGTGAAATATGCCCATTTACAGCTCCAGAGACTGAGGCCAGAGGGCGTAAAGGACTTGTCTAAGAATGCACAGCTGCTGAGAGGCAGGATTTGAACCCCTAGCCTGGGGCATCTTCCTCTGGGCCCTCCTGGAGTGGATACCCAGTGTGGGGCTGGGACAGGGCAGCCAGGAGACAGAGTCAGGGAAGAAGGGGAAAAAAAGAGTGGGAGCCACAGGAAAATTCCTCCTCTCTGATGCCTCTAAATCTGCCCAACGTATCCAACCGTCAGTGCTGGCCCTGGTGAAACTGTCCTGATAGAACTTCATAGAACATCTGGGACCTCCAATGTGGACCAAGGCCTTTTCTCGGGACCTTGTTTTCAGGGTCACTCCATCCCCCAGTTCACATTCAACTAATTCTGTCTTTTCCTCTTCCTGACACTGGGTCTGGATTTATATTCAATTCTCTGCTGAATACCGAAGTATTTAAAAGTAAAAAGGCCTATGTCTGCGACTTACCCCCAAATGGTTCTGAAAGAAATAATATGTATGTGTGCATCTGAAAATATATTAATATATACATACAGAAAGAGCACACGAGAGAGTGAGGGCAATAATGCAAATATGGTAAAACTTTAAGATATGGGGGATTGGTGTCAAAGGGATCTGGGAATCCTTTGTATTCTACGTTTAACTTTTCCTGGTGTCTGAAAACATGTCAAAACGAAAAGCTTTTAAAAAGAACAAGAATGCAGACAAATGGGAAGAAACCACTTTATCCAGGAATCCAAATTCTGAAACCAGCTTTTGTTACAATTTGTACAGGACCCAGACTAGAGTCTAGCAAGCAATCTCTCTGCCTCCCCCTCACCAGCACCATCCACGACTTCTACAAACAGGCTTGCACGCCGAACTCAAAATCACAAGGCAGATCAACTCAAGGGACAAACCTTGACTCCCCAGTCCTATGGAAACTCTCATTTTTCCACAGACCCCATTAAAGCATGCAGTTCTTCTAAGACCGTAGGAGGCAGTATTTTGTTAGCTGAGGTCAAGCTATCCTTGGAACTTAAAAAGTACTTGGTATTGTTTGAGCCTATTTTAATTTCAGCTCTCTTACAGTTAGTCCAAACAGGTAAGGTTTCCCTGCATCCAAAGAGAAGCGGTTAAAAAGAAAGCCCACCGACAATAGCTGGAACATCCAAGCGACCCGCGTTCGTCGGTGGAGATGAACCTCCACACAGAGGACGACTATTCAACCTCAGAAAGGAGGGCAATTCCGGCACCTGCTGCCGCACGGCTGAGCCTTGAGGACATCGTATTGACTGAAACAAAGCAGTCACGAAAAGGCAAACCCTGCCCGAGTCCACTTACACAAGTCCCTGGAGTGGTCGAGTTCATGGAGACAGAAAGTAGAGCAATGGCTGCCAGGGGCTGGGGCCCAGGAGGGTGCAGAGTTGGTGTTTCATGGGGACAGGGTTTCAGTTTGACAAGGTGAAGAGAGTTATGAGGCTGGAGGGTGGTGATGGTTGCACATTTTGAATGCTCTTCATACCACTGGACCGTACACTTAAAAATGGTTATGATGGTAAATTTTATTTTTACTTGTATTTTAAAATTTTTTAAAAATTGGAGAGAAAAGCAAGTCCGCTACTGGCTAGGGTCCCTGCGGGCCTCCATCCGGCCTTCCTCCAGTCTCCACGGTCCTCTCCGCACCCCGGCTTAGGCCCCAGATTCTTTTCTCTTCTCCCTGACACTGTGGCTTGGGTTGCATCTATTCATTCCTCGGTTGACATGTTTGTTCATTCACCAAGCACCTCCCCAGGGCCTCCCTTTAGACATGGCCTCACCGAAGGGACAGATGATGCCACGGCCTGACGGCAAGAGCCCTGTGACCTGGGCAAGGCAGGCTCTACGGGAGGAGTGGCCGGTGCTGGCTGAAAAGGTCAGGAGAGGCTTTAGCAAGGATGTGAACTTGACCCGAGTACTGACATCTCAGAGGCCTTGGCAAGGCCCAGTGACCACATTTTATGGCAAAACAGGACACCCAGCTTTCAGCTGAACTGGTCCTAAATTACTAAGTGAGAAGCCCCAGGGGCCCTCCCCCAGGGCTGGTGACAACAATGAGACAATCACACAATTGCTTGCGTTGGAGCAGTTCTGTCCCACTCACTGTCTCATCTAATTCTCCTCAGATCCCCAAGAGGTCAGTGATAAGGAAACTGAGGTCCAGAGAAGCTTGACTTGCTCAAGATCACAAAGCGAGGAGGGGCAGAGCTGGGATTTGAACCCAGATGGTCCGACTCCAAGCCTCATGTCCCGTCCACGGCCTCTCACGTGGCGATGAGCTATCTCTTGGACACAGGCAGGCAGTCTTGGGGGCTGGGGCGGGCACTGGCTGACTTGGTCTTGTCTTTGGGTGATACAGCTGAGCCTGAGGAGAAATTTCCGTCTCAGAAGGCTAACCTCCACAGAGCTTTGGGGTCACCATGTGCTGGCTTCGGTGGTGTAGTCGCTCAGTCGTGTCCAACTCTTGCGACCCCATGGACTGTAGCCTGCCGGGCTCCTCAGTCCCTGGGATTCTCCAGGCAAGAACACTGGAGTGGGTTGCCATTTCCTTCTCCAGGGGATCTTCCTGACTCAGGAATCGAACCGGTATCTCCTGCACTGCAGGTAGATTCTTTACTGACTGAGCTACAAGGGAAGTCCATGGGTCACCATGAGAAGCCCCATTTAAGATCTTACACTTGGACATCGCCTCGTGATGTTCCCTGGGGTGGGCTGGGGTCGTGACCTCAGTCAGAGACTCTAACTATGCCCGTGAGCAGCCCTCCTCATGTACACTGAGGTTTCCCAGCTCCCCGGTTCCTGGCCCAGCCCAGGTCTCATCCCCAAGCCCTGCCTCACTAGGCTGGAGGGGATGCAGGGACCCAGCAGGGAAGGGGCACCGGCCCAGGCTGGGTCTACTCCCAGAGAAACAGAAGGAACCTCCCCCACCCTCCCTTCAGCCCAACAAGAAGCCCCAGAGCTTAGGGGCCACCCTGGGCCACCCTTTCCCTTTCAGGCAGGATACGGAGGCCCCCCGAGTGATCACATCGCCTGTCAGTGGAAGGACTGTCTTCTGATTTCAGAGCAACTCGGTGGTCTGTTGGCCCCTTGTCCCCCTCTACCTTGACAGAACCATGCGGCCTTGGGCATGTCCTTATCTCCTTAATCCCTCAGAGCCTCCGTCTCTCCTCTGCATCAGAAAACCTGCATTCCCAAGCATCCCCTTGGGGACACTGTAATACCACTGTTGGATCCAAGGGAGGCAAGAGGGAGAAGCTCAAATCCAGCTCTAGGTGAAATGAATGAGAAGTCTTTGGAGCAGGACGGACTTGGGTTGACTCCTGAAACTGCCCCTGACTTGCTGCATGCATTCCTTCAGCAACATTTCTGGAGCGCTAGTTATGTGCTGGGCAAAGCTCCAGGTGATGGAAACTCGAAGTCCAATAAAGCACGGCCCCTCCCTTACAAAAGCCCTGCTTCATGAAGGAGGCAGTGATCATGGTGGAGGGAGGTGGATAGGGCAGGGGCATCTATCCAGGCCAGCCTGGCACGGGAAGCAGTGTGTCTGGGGCCTCTCCAGATCTCTAGATGGGCAGCGATCTGGTTGGAGGGGTCTGTCGAAGCTGTGTACAGCTAGCTCTGTGCATATGATGACGAAATGTCAGTTCTCCCCATCAAAGAGATGGGGAAATTTCTCAGGGAGACTGTTTAGGAGGCTTCCAAGCCACTCACACCTTGGCAAAGCACGACTCGGCTTCCTCATCTGTAAAGTAAGGGGGAGGGAACCCACCTCCCAGCATGTTTGTGAGGTCTCAGTGAGGCCAAGGGCGAGAAGGCACACCTCTGCCTGACACCCAGCGTGCTGTCTGTCAACCGGAATCCTCCATGGGAGATTAACACACTTATTATTTGGAGGGAGGTTAGGGCAGGGTGGCTGCGAGACCACAGAAGAGCCCCCTCAAGCTGCAGTGTCTCACCCTCCCCCTGCCCCCGCCCCCGCCCCAGGTGTACGCTCATCAGCTCAGGTTTCCCCAGCTCCAGCTGCCCAGAACATTCCACAGACCTCTGTCCCAAGCAGCTCCCCCCACCTCAGTCCCCTTCCAATCAAGGCTCATTTCTACGTACATATAACAGGGAAATAAATGGGGTGAAACATTGAAACTATTTTGTTTGTCATTTGTTATAGATATTTAAAACTGCTAGCTGATGTTCAAGAAAGCCCCTTCCATAAATGCATTCTGACCTAGGTTAGGCTGCAACTTGTAGTGGAGTCATGAAAGAGGACTCTAATTTTAAGCGCTGCACTCAAGACAGTGTGGCTTACGCGCCAGTTGACAGAGGTCAGAGCAGTTGTGAGCTCCTTCCAAAAACCTCGCTCCAAATGCTTAGACATTTGGTAACATCTGGATGACTCTCCTATGCAGGCACACCAATATTTAACGGCTGCAGAAGAATTTTCTTTTTGGGGCCTTCGCTGTCCTCCACTCAGCATACCACCCAAAAGCTATCTGCGGGTGGGGAGTGTCGAGAGGGATCGTTCCAGAAACGACCCGCCGCTCCCACTGGTGCTGCTGTCTGCTGTCACATAGCCCTCGGTGACTCAGGGGTGTGTCGGGGCCCTTTCTGCCAGCGAGTCCCAAATCACCTTTCCAGGCCTGAGTCTGTTACCACTTCCTCTTTGTAGATTCCCTGCTGTGCCCTCCTCCAAACTCCCCTTCTTCTGTGAAAGTCGCTCAGTCGTGTGCAACTCTTTGCGACCCCATGGACTATACAGTCCATGGAATTCTCCAGGCCAGAATACTGGAGTGGGTAACCTTTCCCTTCTTCAGGGGACCTTCCCAACCCAGGGATCAAACCCAGGTCTCCTGCATTGCAGGCAGATTCTTTACCAGCTGAGCCATAAGGGAAGCCCCCGCACTACTCCTAATAATTCGACTGCTTTTCACAAAGCATTGCCAAGTGTGGATGCACGGCAGCCTCCACCATTAGACAGTATCTGCATCACAGACAGGGAAACGTCTTGACAAACTCTGGTCCACACATCTGGCACTCAAAAATTACCTGATGAACAACCAACTCAACAGATCAGTTCAGTTCAGTTGCTCAGTCGTGTCCAACTCTTTGCGACCCCATGAATTACAGCGCGCCAGGCCTCCCTGTCCATCACCAACTCCCGGAGTTCACTCAGACTCGCGTCCATCGAATCAGTGATGCCATCCAGCCATCTCATCCTCGGTCGTCCCCTTCTCCTCCTGTCCCCAATCCCTCCCAGCATCAAAGTCTTTTCCAATGAGTCAACTCTTTGCATGAGGTGGCCAAAGTACTGGAGTTTCAGCTTTAGCATCATTCCTTCCAAAGAAATCCCAGGGCTGATCTCCTTCAGAATGGACTGGTTGGATCTCCTTGCAGTCCAAGGGACTCTCNCAGCTTGAGCATCATTCCTTCCAAAGAAATCCCAGGGCTGATCTCCTTCAGAATGGACTGGTTGGATCTCCTTGCAGTCCAAGGGACTCTCAAGAGTCTTCTCCAACACCACAGTTCAAAAGCATCAATTCTTCGGCGCTCAGCCTTCTTCACAGTCCAACTCTCACATCCATACATGACCACTGGAAAAACCACAGCCTTTACTAGACGGACCTTAGTCAGCAAAGTAATGTCTCTGCTTTTGAATATGCTATCTAGGTTGGTCGTAACTTTTCTTCCAAGGAGTAAGCATCTTTTAATTTCATGGCTGCAGTCACCATCTGCAGTGATTTTGGAGCCCCCAAAAGTAAAGTCTGACACTGTTTCCACTGTTTCTCCATCTATTTCCCATGGAGTGATGGGACCGGATGCCATGATCTTCGTTTTCTGAATGTTGAGAATTAAATGAATCTTGTTAAGTAACTGTCTCAGTCTGTAGAACGACCACATCGGCCTAGAGAGAATGCTTTTCCCACCAAAATCAAGTGTTTTCTTCCTCCAGATGTGTTCATGGTAAAGTAAACAATCATTTACAAGCCCCAAAAGCAAGAATATGTTTTCTCCCCTTGGACAAGAAGGGGAAAATTGTGGCTGGATTAATTGTGAGGTTGCCAGTTAAAGTTTTCTGAGGTTGATAGAGATGGATAAGATTATTCAGGGCTTCCCAGGTGGTGGTAGTGGTAAAGAACCCGCCTGCCAACACAGGAGATGTAAGAGATGCGAGTTCATCCCCTGGGTTGGGACGATCCTCTGGAAGAGAGTATAGCAACCCACTCCAGTACTCTTGCCTGGAAAATCCTATTGACAGAGCAGCCTGGCGGGCTACGGGTCCACAGAGTCGCCGAGTCAGACCTGACTGGAGCGACAGCACAGTACTTGTCAGGGAAATGACTCACCCCACGAAACAGTGAGAATGGACCTCACGGAGCACAAAAGTGGCTTCCTGTAATCTTATCCAAGGGGCTGGTCCTGGGTAGCTCATTAGGTAAACCCTGGCCCTGGCTGCCCACTCAGGCAAGCTCTCTCCAAGGCAGCCCCGATCCCCGTCACAGAGCTGATGCTGAGCCAACGAGGAGGCCGTTCCAGGAGCGGTCATTCTTGCGAGTTTAAGGAAGGGGAGCCTAAACTCCCCAGCAGACACGGCTTGAAGGGTCTGAGGGGCCTAGGACTACCCTTCTCCCCTCCTTGATCCCTCCAGCCCCCATGTTGGGCAGACAGCCAGCTTACACCCTTTTTTCATCACTCATCTGTATTTTAAAATGCTTTGTCAACCACACAATATAGGCTCAGCAATAATTTGTTGATTTTTCAATTTTATGCATTCAAGTCAACCATAACTGTCAAAGTTTCCGGCCTCACCTACTCAAAGTTTCAGTAACATCCTATTAACAACAATAACAACTAACATTTATTGAGCACTTCTGCTCCCGTAAGCTCTTTACCTATATCACCCTACTCAACCCTCACAACATTCCTTCATGGTAGATACGATTCATATGCCTACTTCACAGACAAGGAAAATTGAGGCAAGGAGGCAAAGAGGTCAACTCATTTGCCCAAGGTCACTCAGCTAGACAGGCTGAAATCTGTTCCCAGGTCCTGGCTATTCTGGCCTCAGTGAACCAAAGGCACCAAGCTTCAGGCAGCCGGCGCAGCCCAGTCGTAGGATGAACACGGTGTCTAAGATTCCAAGGCATTAGACGCTGCACCTGTTACTTGCCTTGGGCTTCCCCGAAGGCTGGGAGGATAAAGAATCGGCTGCCACACAGGAGACGTGGGAGATGCAACTTAAATCGTTGGGTAGGGAAGATCCCCTGAAGGAGGAAAGGGCAACCTGCGCCACCTGGGCAGGAGACCAGGGCTCTGTTTAACCAACTGGGGGATCCCAAGGCAGGAAGCACTGGTCTCAGGAGTGAGCCCCCTCTGGGGCTCTCACTGCAGCCACCTCTCCGTTGCCCCCCACCCCTCTGGTTACCCACCAGTTCAGTTCAGTTCAGTCGCTCAGTCGTGTCCGACTCTTTGCGACCCCATGAATCACAGCACGCCAGGCCTCCCTGTTCATCACTATCTCTCGGAGTTCACTCAGACTCACATCCATCGAGTCGGTGACGCCATCCAGCCATCTCATCCTCGGTCGTCCCCTTCTCCTCCTGCCCCCAATCCCTCCCAGCATCAGAGTCTTTTCCAATGAGTCAACTCTTCGCATGAGGTGGCCAAAGTACTGGAGTTTCAGCTTTAGCATCATTCCTTCCAAAGAAATCCCAGGGCTGATCTCCTTCAGAATGGACTGGTTGGATCTCCTTGCAGTCCAAGGGACTCTCAAGCGTCTTCTCCAACACCACAGTTCAAAAGCATCAATTCTTCGGCGCTCAGCCTTCTTCACAGTCCAACTCTCTCATCCATACATGACCACAGGAAAACCATAGCCTTGACTAGATGGACCTTAGTCGGCAAAGTAATGTCTCTGCTTTAGAAAATACTACCTAGGTTGGTCATAACTTTTTTTCCCTGGTTACCCACCAGGGGCGCCGAATCCTACCTGGTCCCTGGCTGAGCCACTCCCTGGGCAGAGCTTGGGATGACCAGGGTGGGGCACAGGGAGCAGCAGGTGCCTCTGACGAGGAGGAAGCAGAAAACCTTCAGGACATTCACGGGCCCAGGAGTCCAGAGCAGGGTGGGGCGCATGGACTTCCCTCTGGGGGCTCCGCCCAGCCCCTTATGGAAGGGAGTCCTCTCCATCTGGTCCTCTTAGGGGGTAGTGTGAGGACCCTAAGAGCACATGAGAATCTACCCCAAGGCCATGTCCTCACGGGAGACTCAGCTGGTGGACACGTGGGCTCCAAGTATGGCCACAGGCTTAGTCAGAGGCCAGGGCTGGGGCGTTGGCACCCTTGCCACTAGCGCGGCCCTCCCCGGCTTCTCATCCGCTCTGGCTCCTGGAAAACAAACGTGTCCCAGAGCCGAATCTCTTTGGCGGGTCAGTCGCTGGCCTGGAGGCGAGGGGTTGAGCAGGATCACTTAACGAGGTCCCTCATATTCTAGAACTCTGGACCTTCATCTCAGGAGGCCAGGCCACACTGGGGACATTGACTAGTGGTACAGAATAGAGAGCCTAGAAATAAATTCTCAAATACATGGCCAGGTGATTTTCGACAAGGCAGCCAAGACCATTCAATGGAGGAAGGGCAGTCTTTTCAACAAACGACACCGCGAAAAGTGGATATCCGCATATGAAAGAATCAAGATTGATCCTTATCCCATACCATCTACAAAAATTAACTCAGCGCGGTTCAAGACCTAAACTTAAGAGCTACAACTATAAAGCTCTTGGAAGAAGACATAAGGAAAATCTTCCTGCCATTGGAGTTAGCGATGATTTCTTGGGTATAACAATGAAAGCACAAACAACCAAGGAAAAAATTGATAAATTGGATTTTTTCAAAATTAAATTTTGTGCATCAAAAGGACACTATCGGGAAAATGAGAAGACAACAATAGAGAAAATATTTGCAAATCATATATCTGACAAGGGATTATCATATATATATATATATATATATATATACACACACACACACATATATATATATGATTCCCTGGTGGCTCAGACGGTAAAGAATCCACCTGTAATCTAGGAGACCAGAGTTTGATGCCTGGGTCAGAAAGATCCCCTGGAGAAGAGAATGGCAACCCAGCCCAGTATTCTTGCCTGGGAAATTCCATGAACACAGGAACCTGACGGGCTGCAGTCCATGGGGTTGCAAAGAGTTAGACATGACTGAGCGACTAACACACACATACAAATGTAGATATATCCAGAATACACATAAACTCCTATAACTCAACAACAGAAGCCAAGAACACAGTTCAAAAATGGGCAAATAAATAGACATTTCTCCAAAGAAGAAAGACAGATGGTCAAGAATGGTTTGACAAAATGGTCAAACACAGAAGGACAAATATTGTGTAATTTGACATCTATGAGGTGCCTGGGGTAGGAAAGTTCAGAGACGGAAAGCAGAACAGAGGTTTCCAGGGAATGGGAGGAGAAGAGGATGGGGAATTATTGTTTAATGGGCTCATCTGGGATGATGAAAGGGTTCTGGAAATAGTGGTGGTGGTCACACAGCACCACGAATGTGCTTGATGTCAGTGAATTTCCACTTTAAATCCTTAAAACAGTAAATTTTAAGTTACGTATATTTTACCATGGGCTTCCCAGGCGGCACTAGCGGTAAAGAACCCGGCTGCCAATGCGGGAGACGCAAGAGACACAGGTTTAATCCCTGAGTGGGGAAGATTCCCTGGAGGAGGGCATGGCAACCCACTCCAGTATTCTTGCCTAGAGAATCCTATGGACAAAGGAGTCTGGCAGGCTATGGTCCACAGGGTTACAAAGATTCAGACATGACTTAGCACAGCACATATTTTACCACAATAAAAATTATCCCTAATTAAAAAGATTTGAATGTTGAAAGAAACCACACTAAGTCTGGGGTTGCAGCCTCTCGCTGCACTGCTCAGAGGCTTCCAGGGGGCTTCCCAAAGTCTGAACTCCTCGTCAGAAAGTGAATGGCCCCTCTGCTTTGCCCCCGCCGTCCTTCAGGCTGATTCTTGCCTGTACCCATCGCGCCTGCGCAAGTCACACACCTGCTCTTTCCCAGGCAGTCCATGTACTTCCCTGACCCAAGTTCTCTCTGCTGACTCGAGTGCTGTTTCCAGCTCTTCCAGTTGGTGAACTCCTATTCAACCTCCAAGGCCCACTTCAAATGTCCCTACCCACTAAGTCCCAGTCTACTTTTCCCAAGAACCGCCATGATTGCACATTTAGCTCGCCGTGGGCAGGAATCACCTCACTCACTGCCCAGTGTTCCACAGCCAACAACACAGGGCACAACCGGCAGCAGTATGTGCTGGATGGGGAGGAGGAGCCTTTGCCTGCACTCCTCTCAAACATCTGTCTATGCCCAGGTCCTTCTCTACAGAGGGAGGGGGGAGCCTTTCCAGCAGAGTCTCCTCCGCCTCTGTCGGCCGCCACCCGTGGGGGCTGACTCCACCCCGAGCTCAGGCTCAATGTTTCTTCTCATCTGGGCTGTAAGCTCAGGACGGCATATAGGCCTGAGCGAAGCGGGCATCCCCTGGAGAGGGGGGGAATCTCAGAACCCTGGGGAGGGGCGGGGCTGAGTGGACAAGGTGTGGGGGGACCCAGGGAGGAGCGTCAGCAGAAGAACCAGGGGCCCCGAACTCACTGCAGGGAAGTGGGGAGCCCCGAGGAGAGGGGGTGTGTATGGGTGGGTGAGGGGGGAGACGGCCCAGGAGACTGCAGCCACGGTGCTCCTCTCACTGCAAGAGCCTGAGAGGACCCCAGGCCTGTGCAGAACGGGGCAACTCAAGGTCTCCTCCTACCACGCTTCAGAGGGGTCCCCGCAGGAAATATTTTTCGCCAGGGTAGAAGAGAACTAGAAGTCGGGTTCTCACCCATGCCCAGGTTCTCACCCATGCCCAGGTTCCCACCCATGCCATGCCTCCTTCAAAAGGAGGAGGAAGGGAAGGAGGATGGAAAGGTTCCCTCCCTCCTCCCTGCCTCCCGCCTCCCTGCCTCCCTCCCCTGTCCCTCCCTCTCTTTCTCCCTTCCTTCCCAAATTTCACTGAGTACCTGCCCTGTATAGCAAGCCCTGCTCCAGTCTCCGGGTTCGAAACAAAACCGTTTTGTAAGACAAAAGCACAACCTCCCAGGAGGCAGGTATTTCCTCATTGTTTGCAATGAGGTCTTCAATGGTCTTCAGCTCCCCCCTGCCCCAATCAGAAGTTCTGGCAAGATCCTGGGACCTCTGGGACTTATGATGCAATCCCTCACAACAGTTAAGAGGCACCATGCCACACCTGACCGCAGTGCAGCAGGACACTTGAACAGGGAAGAAGCTAGGCCCAAGGACACAGGGTCAGGTCTAGGCTCAGACCTGCCGGGGCCCCACGCCCATCCTTGACCTCCTCCCCACCCACCACCGCTGCACCTCCAGACGGGAGGATGGGAGGAGCTCTTTGGGGGCCAAGTTTGTAAACCCAAATCTTTCCATCCCATGTCATCTGAGATAGGATGAGCTGTGCTTAGTCGCTCAGTCGTGTCCAACTCTTTGTGACCCCATGGACTGCAGCCTGCCAGGCTCCTCTGTCCATGGGGATTCACCAGACAAGAATACTGGAGTGGGTAGCCTTTCCCTCCTCCAGGAGAGCTTCCCAACCCAGGGACTGAACCCAGGTCTCCCGCATGGCAGGCGGATTCTTTACCATCTAAACCACCAGGGAAGGCTGAGCTAGGATGACAGTGACCTCAAATCCAATTAGGATCATCCCACAGAAGGATGCCTTCTGGGCTCTCGGAGCCCTTGGCCGTCAAGGACTTGCCTCCAAGCTGTGCTACCTTAGGTAAGTTACTCATCTTCTTTTATCTGTGAGATAGGAGTGATAATAGGGTCTCCCTCACAGGGCTGGACTGGGGTTCAGTGAAGTCACACCAGCGTGGACAGGAGTGCTCGGGGATCATGAGCGTCTCACTGGGTCATCAGCGCCAATTCTTACCCCCTTTTGACTCACACCCATCAGCCTCACGGTCCATGTCCTGCACATGGGAAAACCGAGGCACACAGCCAAGCAAGGCCCGCCAGACTCTTCCCCTTTTGCAGGCTAGACCAAGGAGTCTCTTGGTATAATGCCTTGGGCAGAGTGGTGGGGCCCAGAGTCCTCCTCAGGATCATGGGGGACCCACCAGTCTTTCTTGATGCCTCTTGATGCCTGGAATAGCACAGAACAACGCCAGGGCCTCTGAAATCAACTAGTCCCAGGCAGGGGTTTTCAGATGGGAGACCAAGGCCCTGAAAGGATATCTGTGCAATAGAACTGGGGGCATCCTTCTCTTCTCTGCCCTTCCGTGAGCTCCCTCCTCACAGGACGTCTGGGGAGCTGTCCTGGATCAGTGCTGGGGTGTCAGCCAGACATCAGCCCGTGTGGCTGAGTGGTGGGGCTGCACACAGGGCCAGGGAGACCCCTGGATATCAGTGCTCAGTTGCTCGGTCGTGTCCGACTCTTTTGACCTCATGACTGCAGCCCACCAGGCTCCTCCGTCCATGGGATTCCCCGGGCAAGAATCCTGGAGTGGGCTGCCATTTCCTTCTCCAAGGGATCTTCCTGACCCAGAGATCAAACCCAGGTCTACTGCATTGAGGGCAAATTCTTCACCGTCTGAACCACCAGGGAAGCCCCTGGATATCAGGGAGGCCCACAAACCCCAGAAGGCCCCAACGTTTCTTTTCTCACTCTGAAATCTGATCAGAACACCCCCCGGGCCCCAACTGCCACCACCATTCAACATACCTTCATCATCTGCAAGGTGGACCGAGAGGGCAGCGTCCCTTAGTCCTTAGTGGAGACTGTGGCCGCCTTGCAGGATAACCCTGCAGGCATATCCCCTCTCTGCATCCTCACATTTCCTCCCACAGAGGCGGGACTGGCCCACACAGCCCCCGTTTTGCAAATGAAGAAATAAATTAGAGAGATAAGCAGACCATTTCAAAAACACAGGCAATTTCCAGGAAAGAGCCAACATATGAACCCAGAGCTCTTGATGTCCAAGCCATGGAGGGGGAGGGGAAGCAAAGCAGCAGCTCCGGGCTTTTCAGCCACCAGAGAAGATCCAGCTGCTCAGTGGCAACCCTGGGCCCTCCCCTTATGGGTAAAGCTCCACCCACCCGGGAGCTGGCTGAGTTTTGCCCCCCTTCTCTGCCCAGCCTGAGTTGGGGCTTCGCCTGTCCAGCACCAACCCGTTAACTGCAGTGAACCAAGCTACCAGTCTGTCTCTCCATCTGGACCTGAAGGCAGAGGCTGTGTCCAGGGCCTCACAGAATCCCCCAGGAGGCCTGGAACAGGGACAGGCAAAGTTTGGTGAGGAGCTGGAGTCAGGCATTTTGGTCCCTTTCTCTGTGAAAACTGGGCATTTGGGCCAGGAGGTGTCTGGTGTCTCTTCCAACACTGAGCGGGACACCCATCCCGACACCAGGACCCATCATGTTGGAGGGTTGACTTCCGGGCTTCTGGACTCAACTGAGGTCCCTGACCTGGCAGGTGGTCAGCCTCAGAGGAGGAAATAGGTCACACGTGGCCTCAGCTAATGCCCTTGGGCTCTCACTGATGGGTTTTCACACACTTAGGAAACAAAACCCGGGTTAGGGAGCCCGACAGAAAGCAGGAGTCCCTGCCCTGCTGGGTCACATTTGGGGATGAGTTCCTGCAATCCCATCAGGTGCTCTTCTGTTGCCCTGGCAACCCCAGGAGCTCCTGGTGGAGCCCATCTAATTCCTGAAGGAGAGGGAAGGGGCAAGCATCTACTGTGTATGAGACACAGAGTGTGTGGCTAACTGGATGGATTACAGCGAAAGGAGATGGCGGGAGAGTGGGCACAGGGAGCCCCCAACTCCTTCTTCCTTCTCCACCCTCTGCAGTCCTTCCTTCCTTCCCACGGACTTGCCTGTGGGGTTCCATTCCTCTTTAGGCCTCAGTTTGTTGTTGATTAGCGGCTAGGTCGACTCTTTTGCAACCCTGCGGACTGTAGCCTGCCTCTGTCCATGGATTTTCCCAGGCAAGAATACTGGAGGGGGTTGCCATTTCCTTCTCCAGGGGGGTCTTCCTGATCCAGGGATCGACCCCCAGCCCCCTCACCCCCAGGTGAGTTCTTTACCACTGAGCCACCAGAGAAGCCCAGGCCTCCGTTTGCCAAGTAAGATCTGCAACGCGCATAAAGAGGGTGCTCAGGCTGGTTTCTCTTCCTCAGAACTGAGGAAACTCTCAAGAACTGGAGGTGGGAGGAGGCCCCACTGCGGTGTGGGTGGGCTGGGTGAGAGCTCCAGGAAGCCTCTGGGGCCTGTTCCACCCCCAAAGGCCCCAGGGAGACTCTGCCGGCTACTCGGTGAGTCAGCCTCCCCCCGGGGGAGCCTCGACCAGCAACAGGGAAGACCACAGGCCAGGAAGCACAGGCTCTTTGTCACCGCCTCCTGGCCCAAGACTCTGGTGGTTGCACTGACCACAAGCAGGGTCCATCCCCGGGGGGGGGGGGTGCACAGGATCCCACGCAGGTTCTCATTCTCACCTGCACGCTGACTGTACTGGGTGCATCCCTGCAAGTGCTAGGGGGCACGCGAGGCTTCCATATAGGCGTGCACAGGAATTGGTACGCATGCCTGGTCCCTGGAATCAGCCTGGGACAGACACCCTGGTCCAGGACAGATGAGTGTGAGCCGGGAACAGCGCCCCACAGTCACGCGGGACTCGGGCTCACGCCCACTCCCAGGCCTACGCCCACTCCCAGGCCTCCGCCCGCACCAGTAAATGCACTGGGCGAAAGAGAAGTGAGGAGGGTGAGAAGGGCCAGGAAACTGGGAGGGGCGTGGGAGGGGGGTCCAAATTAGCACCAGCAGAGCAACCCCCAGAGGGCCTTTGGAAATTGTCCAAACGCCCGTTTCCTAGAAATAAAATCTGGATCCAGAAGGGGAAGGGGACCCAAGGCCGTGCGGGGAGTAAACAACACCGTGGTGGAGACCCGCCACCATCTCAACCTGGACTGTGCGCCCGCCCCGGCACACGTGCCCAGCTGGACCTCAGCGCCCGCCCCAAACCTTCCACAGCCTCTCCATCTTCTCTGCCATAGCCCTGCCCTCGGACAGCTTGGAAAACCTGCTGCTCTGCCCCCCGGACCCCGGCAGTCCATCTTCAAGGTGCTTGGGCCTGACGCTCAGGTTCCCGAACCCCTAGTCTGGGAGGAAATCCGCTCTCCAGGACAATCTGCTTTAAGAATCCGATGAAACGCGCACCGACTCCCCTCTAAAGCGCACCGCTGCAATGCGCCCGCGCCCAGCAGCCCCAGTTCTGTGGTTCCCAGGGCACGACCAACCGAGGTGCGGTCGGGGGGGAAAGTAGGGTAGTCGGAAGGTGGCGGCGCCTCTGTCAGTGACCCTCCCCGCGGGAGGGCTTCGATATCTCCCCGTAACCCTCCAATCACGCGCCGTGGTGACTCTGCTAGCTGCCCCCGGAGCCGGATTCCGAAACCGCCCGCTGCCCACTCCCCAGCCTTTCGCAGCTCCGAGCCTCCTCTTTGCACATCTCTTTTCCTCTCCGCCAAGCCTCAACTCCCCTTCCGCGGCTCCCTCTCTTCCTTGGAGCTGCTGGTCGGGGGTGGGATGGGGCAGAGAAGAGAGTCTTGGCTAAGGCGGCAGAGTGTTCCAGGGAAGCGCGGGGCACGGCCGCTGGTTGCGTCTGGGGTCTCGCGACCCCTCCGTGGACACACTGGAGGCTCCGGTCGCACCCCTGAGTCAGCTTTCCTGGAGAGAACGCCGTCCACGCAGCACGGCGTCGGCTGCCCGCGGCCACCCGGGGAACGGAGGTGGGGGTGTCACCGCCCATCTGTAGGCGAGAGAAGAGGGCTCAGGCTGCACCTCTGGGTGGGAGGCCCCTGGGGGACCCCCAGGAACTCGGATCGCTGAGAAGCACCAGCTTATGGCTGGAAGGCTTGTTGGCCAGACAGAAGTGTTTCTCTTAAAAGGCCCTGTTTTGAAGGAAGGCCCTCTTCTCAACTCTCTGGTCTGGACCAGCCGTTGGCCAGTGGTGCCCACAGCCCCAGACCAAGGGGTGGGGGGCGGGGCGGAGGGAGGGTGCCTTTCACTCTAAACTCGCTGGAGGGTATCATCCCGCAGCTAAGTACCCGCTGTCTGGGTTTTCGAATCTGATGACCCGCCTTGTAACCGTAATACCTCCTGGGGAACCGGGTAGCCGGCGGGAGCATGTGGCCAGGTGGCACCTGGGTAAGCCGGGTCCAGATACAGGACCACGCTCCCACCGCCAGTGCCTCGGTCCTTCGGTTTCCTGGTGGGGAGCGGAGGGTCGTGGGAGCTGAGGACGCGGAGGTTGCCTCCAGCCAGGCATTCTCCCAGATCCTCCCCACCAACTCCCCTTTCCCGGCGCGCAAGGCGCACTCGCTGCAGCTCGGGCTTCGCGGTTCTCCACCCCAAGCCCTCGGAGCCGCTGCGGATCCCGGCAGTTTTCCTATCTTTCTCCTCCCGCCGCTTCGGGCACCCTGGACTAGAGGTGAACGGAAAAGTCCAAACGCCGGGACCCCTCCTTCCCTCCCCCCAGCCCCCGTGGACGCGAAGGCCGTTATAGTTCCATTTTATATTTCAAGTTGTCACCGAAACAAAGCCGCAGGCAGATTTGCGGGAAAAAAGAAAAGGGCTGGGGCCAAGGGCTAAGGTATGACCGTGTGGAAGCGTGCGCGCAGCTGCTTTCCGAAACTAAAGTTCTCACGGGGCATGGCAACATTTTACGTTTGGTACTTTTAACTTGTTTTCCTGTTGTGACCCCTCTCTGCAGCGCGCAAAACTCGGGGCTTCAGAGACTTCGGGAGAGCCTTTGGCGGCAAGGTTCCTGGGAAAGCCGGCCGTTCCCTTGCAAGGGTGAGGACTGCGCACGTGCCCGACTGGCAAGGTTATTCCCTCAAGAAACGCCACTATCGGGAGTAGGGCAGGTTCTCTGGCTCCCACGAAGCCTCTTCAGAAATTTCCTTGAAATAAGTGAAAAAAAAAAAATCCCCCAGCCTAGTTTTCGTTTAGGGATACAATATGTAAATGGTCTGCATCTCCATCCACATGGTAGTTATACCGTGAGCACGTAATTAACAATTCTTCCAACGTTTCATTAACCAGGTGCTTCACTGTATATAAATTATAATAAGGACGCATCGACTGTTTTAAAATAATAGGAGACCTTTAATCCGGGCCTCCTGTTTTTCTATTTAAGATTATATGTGTTTAGGGTGAACTGTTCCAGCAGACTGACGGCTACAGAAATTAACAAAGTAAAAAATTAAAAGTATCTTTCTTCCTCTCCTCCCCACCCCCAACTGACCGGGGATCCTGGACGTCACAGCTCCTATGCTTGAGTTTTCCCTTCTTCATCCCACAATCATCCATGGGGTCTTAAGGCTAATGCGCGCCCCTCAGTTTCTCCTTGTCTTTTTGGGGATCCCTCTTACACGAAGCATGCCCTGGTTCTTTGGCTTAATTTGACTATGACCACATGGAGTTTACACATTTCGTGGTGTGTGGATTGTGTCGGTGCTGGTAGGGGGAATAAAATATTTCTAGCATTCAATCACTGCGTCTAATTCGACAAATCAAGGCCAGCCCCTCGGTGGCGCCCCAGGGGTCTCCGGCCCGGCCCAGGTCTCCCAAGACCTCTGCGCTGAGAGCGCTGCCTTCGCAGGCGCCGGGTTGGGAATGTAGCAATCGGCTAGCAACGAAAACCTGCGTGCACCGAATCGAAAGCGAAAGAGAAGAAGGTAGCAAGGCTGCTTTCGGAAGCGTCCCGGCGCGCCTGGCCGAGGCCTTGGGTGCCGAGCGCGGCTTGGAGAGTTGGCCCCCTTTGCGCGCGAGATGCCAGGGTCCCAACTCCTGCGGGGGTGAGGCTCTTCCAGCAGCTGAAAAAACGTCGGGTCTCCAACCTGTGGGTCTCCTGGGGCTCAAGCAGCCAAGGATGGGCCAGGACGGGCGGGGACTTTGGAAGGGTGAAGTGTGGCCCCAGGGACCCTGGTGGGGTTGGGATTGCAGTAGGCAGGATACGGTGGGGCTCTTGCATAAAATAGCGAATGCATCTGCCTGAAGGGAACCATGGAGTCACCTTGTTCATGACCCTTTTAGTGCTGACCGGGAAGCAATGGAGGCGCAGTTAGGGGCAGGGACTTCTGCAGCCTGGATGCGTGTCTCCCCTCGGAGTTCCACATCTCCGAGTAGCACCCCCACTGGAGGCTGCAGGCGGCTCCCTGCTCCAGGCTCTTGGGCCGTGCCCCAGTGCAGCCCCCATCAAGGAGCGCTTGGATCCACGAACTGGCTCCCGGAGGAGGAGACCTCAGACCCTCACTTTTGCTCAGAGCAGTTACACAGATGGAGGAACTGGCCTCTGGCCCCTGAACCAAAGGAGCTGGAAAGGTGTTGCCAGTCCGAAGCCCCACTGGGTGGAGGCCCGAGCCAGTCAGCCTAGCACCAAAGCTGAGTCTGCCTCTGGCTTGCGCCAAGCTCCCGGGAACCTCCGAGGCTTTTCCCTCCTACTCACTCACTTTCCCCCTTTGGGGTACACACTCGCACGAATGTAGGGAGAGAACCATGTCGGTGTGTGTGTGCTTCAGAGTGCCGGCGTTCTGCCAGCTCCTAAGGTCCTCTGCCCAACCGCCTCTGTGGGCGCCAGAACCTCACCTCTTGGTGCCTCGGTTTCCTCTTTTGGGGCCTAATGTGCCTTCCCCGCCCCCCTCTTCAAGAGCCAGAAATCTCCTCCTGGCCAGAGAGACAGCAGCTGCTGAGAGATGGAAACGAATAAGCAGAGCTGTCCGTAGTCTGCAGTTTGCAGCCGCACCCTGAGCAGTGCCTCCATCTTGGACAGCCGGGGAGGGCAGTCCTGCTGGCGTTTCCAAGCTGCCTTTTGTCCCAACCTGCGGCTTTGGGTTTTTACCAGTGCAGGGTCAGCGCCCACCCTGTCCTCACAAGCGGGTGCTTACAGGTTCCCAACGCAGCACAGAGGCCGACGGAAGAAACGTGGAGGGGGCAGGCTAGACTCTGCTGTCTCTCTGGGCTGGGGGTCGGGCGGGGGGCAGACACTTACTACCCAGTGAGGCCTGACCGTCATCTCCCTGGGATGTAGGTGAGGAAACGGGGCTTTAGAGAATGCGGGGGCGCATGGACAGGGTGAGTGAGAGCCCCTCGCTGCCTGAGTGTGGAAGGAGCATCTGTGCAGAGCTGCGGCTGTGATTCATGCCACCGCCTGAACTCATTCCAACAGGAAGGTGGAGAGGCAAGGTAGAGGAAGTGGGGAAAGCCCCGGAGCTCTCAACCTGCTCCTCTGTTCTCTGGGTTTGAGAGCCTGTGAGGCCACACGAGTGTACTAGGAGTGTGTGTGAGCCCGCTACTCCTAAGGAAGAGGTTGTGTGTATGTGTGTGAAGCGGTGTAGAATCCAAGTGTAGACAAGAGTACGATACGATCCTGTGAATGTTTGTGTGTGTCAACAACCACTTAGTGGACCCCTTCTGAGTCTGTGGGGAGCCAGTTCCAGGCTGAGTGTTAAAAAAAAAAAAAAAAGCATCCACAGAAGTTGTTTCCTAAGGTTATTCCAGTTGCCAAGGCCTCCACCACGTCTTACCTCTGTCCCCGGGCCCGGTGTCTCTCCATCCCACCTGGATCAGTGCAGCCAAACCCACTGTACTGTCAGAACCAGCTCATTTCCAGGACCCTTTGTGAGGGCCGTGGCCCAAGGGGGAGCGTGTGAACCCAGCGCTCCTATCCCAGAGATTCTCCCATCCGTCTCAGTTTATCTCCCTGCCAGATTGGGGCTCACCAATGCCGATCCCGTAGCAGAGAAGGTTCTGGCCACAGGCCGCCCTTGAGAAGCCCTCTCCTCCTGTTTGGTCGCGGCGCTCCGGGGCCCAGGCCTGCGTCCCGCGGCCGCGTTCAAGGGGGCTTGGAGGTCATTTAGGCCTCGAGTTCCCATTGAGCCCAAATCAGGACCCAGAACCTTCCCTCTGGCCCAGCCACCGCGCCGCCTGGAGCTCTGCGGCTTCCTGTTTTCCCAGCCGCTCGGTCCTAAAGCGTGGTTCGCAGGCCGGCCGCCTCCCGGGATCGCCCAAGGCGAAGCGCTTGGGAATTCTGACTCGCCCGCCTCGCCTGCCGCGAGCCACCCCGATCCGGGTCATCCGCGGCCTCGAGCCATCCGCAAACCCGCGCCCGGCTGGCTCCCTTGTGCCGCCGCATCCCCGGCGCGTCCCGCCGGCCGCGCTTCAGGCTCCCGGCCGGGCTCCGCACCTGCGATGCTCCCACCTGCGGCGCCGCCCGAGAAGCCTTCTAGCCGGCCAGGACCCAGGCCTCGGCGGCCCGGGAACCCGGAGCCCAAGCGTTGCGCTGCGACTGTTTCCCGCCGCACGCCGGGAGCCGGTGCTGCGAAGCATCCGCTTCGAAGCCGGCCCGGCAGGCAGCGCAAAACAAGCGGTTTGCGGAAACGGCGAAAAGGAGAACGGACTCCGGGTTGAGTTTTAACAGCCAACGCTCCGTGCCCTTGGCCGAGGAATCCCAAGGGGGCTGGACGGATTCCCCCGGTCCCCTTGGAGCGGTCGGTCCCCATTTTCCGACCCAAAGTCACAAACCGCTCGGCCCCGCGCCTCCCCAGCCCGCCAACTCTCGCCTCCCGCAAGTTGACCGCGTTTCGAAGGTCCCGGAGCCCTGGGTCCAGGGGTCCCCAGCCCCGAGGGATTCGCACGTGCACTCACCGTAGCAGGGGACCTGCAAGGCCGCGTTGTGGCCGCTGCCGCCTTCCTGGAGTTTGAGGCTGCCGTCCGGGGGCGTCTTGCAGGCGCCTCGTTGCAAGTAGAGATGCGGCTGCGGCGCGGGCGGCTGCGGCTGCGGCGCGGGCGGCTGCGGCTGGAACTTGCTGAAGGAGCCCCGCGCCCCGGCGCCGCTCTCCAGAGGTGCCGCCGGGTCCTGCTGCCCGGCGCCGTAGCGGGCCCGGTTCTTGGCGTCCCCGAATCCCTGCCCTTTGGCGGCGGCCGACAGGAAAGTTGTGCTGAACTTATCACCGCCGGGGTATGCCCTAAAAGGCGACGAGCCCTCCCGGCTCTGCGACACCGGGCTGTAGTAGGCGTCCATGGCAGCAGCCGGCGACTCGCAGTAAGAGACGCAAGTCTCAGCATTCATGCCTGGCTCGCGCGGGCGACGGGCGGGGGCGCGAGCGAGAGCGCGAGGACGCCACCGCGCGCCTTGGCCGGGAGTTTGGAGAGGCCAGGAGGCGGTGGCTGTGCGCTCCGCGCGGGCCTGCTCGCTCCCCCTCCTCCCCTCCACGCCTCTCTCTCTGGCTCCTCACCCCCTCCTTTCTCTCCCTTCTCCCTCCCCACAGCTGGCCAAGGGAAAGAACCGAGGACTGTAAAAAGATTCAGATGTTTCGGAAAGTTGACCAGATCTCCCAAACCCTCTTAAGGTTTTTGAACCGGAAAAAGAGAGTGCCTTTCCCCCGCTCCCCCCCGACTCTTTCTTTTTCCCTTCCGTCTCCCTCTCCTCCTCTCTGCCTACTCCCCTTCTCCCTCACCCTCACCCTTTCTCCCTTCCTTTCTTTTAAGGAGATGCTACTAATTCGGTCGCCACTCGGAGGGGATTCTACGCGGAGCCGCCCGAAGGCCTTTTCAAGTCGAGGCGGGGCCAGGGAGGTCTCTGGACTCTCCGGGCTCCCGAGGCTAGGTGGGTCCAAGCTTTGGCCTATGGGAGGGGGGCATGCACAACTTTAGTGATGGATTAAAAAAAAAAAAAAAACAACGAAAAACAATCCAAAAAATCTGACAGGGTTTGACATTTGGAGTCAGAGGGCCGCTAGCTTCTGGGTGCAGGCAAGTCGTTGGGGCAAATCCCTGCGAATTTAGCGCGCAGCTTCGGTAAATGTAGCGCGCAACTTTCGTCTTCCCAACTGGTGCCTTTTGCTCTATTTCCAACCCCTTTTCCCTATTGTCGGTTCCTCCTTGAAAGTAACACAGTCACACACACACACACCCGTGCGCTGCAGTCACCCTGCGCACGGCCACTTTCTTGTTAACCGTTTTCCTCCCCTTACGGGCACGAGCTAGGGTTGCGGAGGAATCCATGTTCACTCAGACGCTGGAGAAGCAGCACGCTGCTCTAGTTTCTGAAGCTTTGCGCCCAGCCCAGGAGATTTTCTGGCTGGGTTAAGGGCGCTTTGAGAGTGTGAAGTTGGGAGACCCGCGCCTCACCGCTGCACAGTCACCTGCTCACTGCTCAGGTGGGGGTGAGACAGTCTCTAATCTCTGGCCTCACAGTCCCCACTAGAAAACGAATGGCATGGATTTGACTGGTTGTGTGCGCCTCAGGGCCCTGGAACTGGCCACAGCAAGGGAACAGGACTTTGCTACAGTGAGCCGCGTCCCTTCCACAGGGCTAATCACTGATTGCGCCTCACAGCAACCGTGCTTGATGGAAATCGGGGTCCCCAAATTTCCCGAAGAGCAAACGGAGGCTCAGAGAGGTATGAGCCCTTGACTGAGGTCACACAGCTGGGAAGCAGCAGCGCCTGCCTTGAAACCCACGCTGAGGCTGGTCCCTCCGACGATCTGGGATGACGTTGCTGACAGCGAAAACGAAAACACGCAGAACGGAGGAAACGGATCTCTGACTGCAGAATGACTCGGGTTTGGAGGAGCCCAGCAAGAGCAGTCCTGGATAAACTGCAGAGAAAAGGATAGAAGACATATCTCAAGGGAGGCTGGGAGTGGGGTGAAAGGTGAAGGGGCAAAGTAAAATGAGAGAGGGCCTGAGAGCCCTGAACCCAGGAATGTAGGTCAGAAGTCAATCTTCTGCACCTAAAAGTTCTCCCTAAGAAGAAATATCGGGGAGGGGGGGCGTCATGCTTCTACCCCCAACCTTATCCTAGCTAATCCTCACCCCCACCCCTCTCCCTTGGTATCTCTGTTCCTTGCTCTGCCGCCGACTGCGCGATCCCACATCTGGTTTCCATCGCGGCTTACCTTGAAGTGCTCGTTAATAAAGATATTCTGCAAACCGTGGCCAGGGGTGCGCAGGCCCGAACCCCTCCCCCACTGCCCATAGGGACCCACACCTCTCTGGCTCATAGGCCTAAGCCAAGTGAGGATCTCATATATACTGAGTCCTTATTGTGCCAGAAGCCATCTCTTGGGGCTACCCCCAACAATCTGGGGATGCTGGTCGTCTCCTCATACCCATTTTCCAGATGGGTAGACTGAAACTCAAAGACACCAACTAATTTTCCAGCCTCAGTTAGCCAGAAGTGAGTGAGCCTGCCATCATCCCAAATTCTCCTGTTCAGCCCTAGTTTCTTTTAGTTATTAGACTCTGCCAAGTTCTGGAATTCCCCTCTCATCCCTGTGCTTTTCGTCTTGCTAATAACTTAGTGTTCAGCAAAGAGTGTCTTCCTTCAGGAAGTCTTCCCATCTTTCCCAGTCTAGGTGCAGCTCTGTTTTGGACTTCAGGGTTGTCTGGTTGCTGGTTCAGTGTTCATCGCACTAGTCTGAGGTTGCAAGAGGGCAGCTTCTGCGCTGCCTGGCGCTCCACAAATATTTACGGGATAAAATATTAGAGCCTGGGTTCCTTCCACTGCTCAGCGAGGCAGTTCCCAGCGTATTTGGTTTCCTCTAGCCAAGGACGACCGGCTGCTCGCCCTCCCCCTCTTCATGAATCAAGCGACAAAATTAAGAATACGCCAGGCTCTCCCTGGCCGCACAAGAACAGTGAGTTCTCTCAGAGAAGGGGCCAGGCCTGTCTTGTTCACTGCAGGGCTTGGCACATCCTAGGTGCTCATAAAATGTGCACTGAATGAATGAATGAGAATGCTGAGCAGTCCAGTCTGAGATCTTAGAGGCGCATTTCGCTAAGGCATTCCAAGCTGAGAAGGCTACTCCGGTCCCCTGCACCCCAAAACTGGCCACTAGAACCAGATGATGTCTGAGATCCTTCTACTTCTCCCCTCATTTTCCAATTCCAGGAGTAGACACAAGGGGGAAGCTAAGAGAAGTCAGCTGTGTGGAGTGGGGAATGGTCACTAGACAGGTAGAATGGCAATTACCATATTCTCTAGTAACTTCTGAGCTGCTCTGGCTGTCAATGCAAAAAGGCAGAACCAAAAACAACCCTGCTGCGATCCAGAAAGCTTTCTTTGTGTTGGTGGTATAGTGCATAGTTGCCTTCCAGAAAGCTGTCTTTGAATGCTGCCTCTTGCCACCTACCCACCCCACGATCTTATCACCAGTTTCATCACTGCTCCATTATTTAACCTTTTCCTGGCCACCCCCAACCCAGGGAGGAATTTCAGCCTCCCAGCCCTCCAGGCACAGACTCTGGCATCCTCAGTCAGAAGCCCTCCTGGTGCACTGAGGTCTTTGGTCCTTGGAACCAGCAGGGGGGCCTTCTACCTTCTTTCACGGTACCTTAGAGGTGAACTCAGAAAGAGTGAGTGTGTGCGTGGGGGTGAGAACGTGCATGTGGGTTTGCCTGTGACCAGTGAGAACATTCTGGGCATGTTGTTTTCCCCATGAAAACCTCCACAGACTGCTCCCCCACCCCCCGCAAGTCCCTTCAAACATGTCTTCTCTAGGAGAATGAGAAGTGTAGCTGGTTATTTCTGTATGTGTTAAGTCATTTGCGGGTTGATCGGCCCATGCCTCCCTACCTCCCTTCATCTCTCCATCCATCCATCTATCCATCCATCTGATGCCATAGCGGAAAGCCAAGGCTCTCCCACCCAGTTCCCCTGCAAGGGTGCAGGGCCTCTTTCCAGCCAGAAGCGAGGCGGGTGACTCTCAAGCCTGGTTCTGGTCTTTGCTCTCCCCTCGCGTTCTTTCTTCCTCGGCTAAGGCTCCTCCGGCTTGCTGATTGTCCCTCCATCACTGATGTGTCTGGCAGTATCTCTACACTTCCGGTCACTTTAATGTACCAGGAATAGTGGGTGCAGCCAGCCCCTCTGCTTTGAGTCCTGATTCCTGTCCCCAGCCCTGGCAGACACACTCCTTGGCTGTCCCTTCTCTCTCCCTGTGGCACTGTCCCACTTCACCCTCTTGGAAGCAGCTTCCCCCTTCGATGGGCTCCACAGTCTGGTAAGGGGGAGTGGTGACAAAGTCTTTGTCAAGGCCAAGTGCTCAGTGTCACCTCCTCTTGTAGGCCTTCCTTCAGCACCCTAGCATCTGCCTGGTTATTTCCTCGATCGCCTCAATTCTGACCTGACATTTTCTCCCACATTTATCAACCTACTTGTTTTATTGTCTGTCTTCCTACCAGAACGTGAGCCCATAGCTACTCTCGCCCCAGGAGGAAATACAGGGCTTGGCACGTAGCACCACTCAGCACTCGATAAATATCTATTGAGCAAGTGACTAAATGAGTGAATGAACCAGTGAGTTGAATGAACAGATGAAGAATACCGGAGGAGAAATGTCGTAGTAATTGCCCAGTCCCTACAGCTCAGGGTCAGGGCGGGAGCTCTTGAGGCTGGGGTGTAGGACTGAGTTGGAGAACGGGGAGGCATGGACTGGCAGACAGTCCTTTCTTCCCAAGGGGAGGACGGATTCGGAGCCGCCCCTTTTGGTCTGAGCTCCCTCCAAGCCTTCCGGCGCTTCAGTCTCCACCTCCTACAGTGGAGCTGGGGAGGGAGCAGCCCTGCTTATCTGCTACGGGACTTCTGACGGTGCCCCAAGTCTTGGCCCCCCCGTGTGGGTAAAACCAGGACCATACCACCTCACTGAGTCATGTACTACTTGGCTTGCACTTGCCACTTTGTAAATGCCAGGAGGCAACAAAGATTGCTTGAAAGGTTGGGGCTGCTGAATAGACATTTTGGACATCTGCAGAGGGGGCGGGAAGAGTCGGGATATGAAGGGGGAAGGCCAGGGATCTTACAAATCTTGGGCAGAAATGCTTCTGCTCTGCAGACCCGGGCACACAGACCTCACATTCCCAGCAGGACATAAATTAGCAACTGTGTTTTGGACAACTGTTAAAAGTCAGCTCTTGCACACTGAGATCTTTGCAGTCCTCGAAACGGCCCTGTGGTGGTACTATTATCCTCATTTTACAATGATTAAAAAAAAAAAAATATATATATATATATATCGAAGCACAGAGAAGTGAAGCGATTGCTTACAGTCACAAGCAAAACAGACGACATGGGATTCGAACTCAGGAGACTTGATCTCAGAACCCAGGCTCTTAACCACTGCGCGTTCTCTGAGATCTCTGCGGCGATGCGGGTGAAAAGGTTCCCGAATCCTCTCGGCCTACCAGGCGCTCAGAGAAGCTCCCCCCTTCGCCAGTGCCGCGGGCATAGGGGCGAGGGGCTGGGGGCGCTCGCCAGCCTCCGCCGCACGCGCGGACCCTGGTCCTGTGGCGGAGGACAAGGCTATCACCCCGAGGTCCGCGCCAGCGTTCGCCACCGGCGTCCAGCTTTCCAGCGTCTGCCCGATCTCCCAGGAATGCAGACACCTAGTCACCTTCCTGAATTCGGCTCCAGCCCCCGCGCAGCCCCCGCGCAGCCCCCGCTGTGGGATGGAGCCCGGCAGGGAGGCACTCCCCACCAATGTTCTCCGAAGATTCCAAGGCCACACGGCGCGGGCGGGCGCACCCCCGGCCGGTCCGCACCCTAGTGCGCCGGGCTGCCCGGCGCAAGAAGCGAGGGTCTCTTAGGCGTTTTGAGCCGAGGGAGGACCTCGCGAGGGACCACCAGGCTCCGAGCGCACCGGGTCGCCTGCCCTTCCTCCTCGCCCACGGCCTCCATCTCTCACCCGGACCGGTACCCCCAGTTTAGGTGTTTAGCGTTCGCGGAGTCTGGCCCCTGGTCGGCTCCCTGGTGGCGCACGCCCGGAGATTCAGCGCGGGGAGAGGCCCCAGAAGGACCATTCTTCCCCATTCTCCGCTAAGGCCGGGGAGCGAGGGGCCAAAAGGAGGTCTGCATTCAGGGACGTATCTTCATTCATATTGGAAAAACACTAAGTCCCGAGATGCGGGTAAACGGGGCGTTCTAGTGGGTTCTAGACGCTTGCACACTGTTCGGTCGGGAGGGTCAATGAAGTACAAAGCTGGAGGGATGAAGGTTTTTTAAATGACCAACCTCGACGCCCCCGCCCGCAGGAACGCATCGCTCCACCGCCCTTCCCTGGCCCCACGGTGCGTTTCTGGGACCTGCCTTCCCGGTCGTCCTGGTACTTTTCAGCGCGGGACTGGGGTTCCTGTCTGAACGCGCGGTCCAGGCGCGCGACGGAGCCTGGTTCCCTGCGCCCCACTTATCCTCAGGGGCAGAGCAAAGAGCTCAGGGCAGGGAGAGAGAACTGAGAGGGCCACAGCTGGCGAAACTGGGGTCTGGCCAACCCCCCCGGAAAACCCTACTTGGCTGGAAAGCTCGTGAGGGGAGGCCTGGACAACGCCGGGGCGACCGCCTTAATCCTGGATCCGGAGAGGAAGCTGGAACCGGAAGTCCTTCTACGGGGGTCCTTGCACCCCTTGCATATCAGTTACAGCTCAGGAGAACACAGATCATTCACCTCCGCAGATAATTCCCAAACGTCATTAGCCAAAACCCCAACCAGGTGTTGGGACTGGAGCCCCGTGTCCCCTCTTTGCCTTCTCCCCTGTCCCTTCTCTCCTGGAAGCCATTCCTCTAGGATTTCAGAAAGATGGGCGGTGGGAAGGTGGAGGCCAGAACACACCAGCTCGCGCATACAGGAGTTCTGAGGCGCCTCGTGGGCAGAAATGAGGTCTCATTTCCTCGGGGTGCTTGCGGGGTGGAGAGGATCTGCCCTTCCCTGCTCAGCCTTAGTTCTAAGGAAGTATATTTCGAAACGTTCTACCCACTTCCCGGCTGGGGAGATGAAGGCTTCAGTGATGGAGGGAAGGGAGTGTGGACGGCCAGAGGGGCCTGAGAGCTTCCTCACACTGTGAGTCTGCGCGTGCCTGTTTCTGGGGAGTGGGTTTAAAACTTTCAACAGTCTCAAAGGGGGTCCCCGATCCCCCCAGAGGGGTAAACCTCACTGATTTAAGCAGAACTGGTCCCTTGGGACAAAACGGAGCTCTTCTGAGCTCAGTGCCCTCAGACCTGGACTTTACCCGCTTCCTCCCTGGGAACACTTTTCCCCCTGCGACAGAGAGGCCTCCCTGCCGCGCTGGGACTGTTGAGCTGACAGCCTACAGCTCTCTTACTCTAAGGGGTGGTGTTCCCAATCTACCGCTCAGAAAACTGAGCTGGAGCCAGGGAGGGGGAGAGGTGAATGGGACAGGCTAGGCTTCGGATTCTCCCTCTCTCTCTCTGGGATGCTTGGGGTCAGCCCTGGGGGGCCCTTCCCCTCTGCGCTCTCGTCTCCACTCCGCTCCTGCCCACCGGTCCCTGGAGCCTGCTGGCACCACACCCTCTCAGTGCCCTGACCACATCTGCTGCCACCACTGGGAAGGGGCGGCGAGCACGGCCCCTGATTCCCTTTTCTTCTCTCCCACAACCCGAGAGTCCTTCTCCTCTAAGATCTCGCTTGTTCCCTTGTCCCCTCCCTCAGCCCCAAGAATTCGTGGGCAGCCAGTGGCAGTTGACTGTAACCCCTGCAGTCCCCCCGGTGCTGGTCTCATGGATGGTGGGAGGGGCTACTGGATTCCCTCTAGGACAGAGCTGGGCTCAGGCGCCGGTCTGTGGCAGGCCTCTGGGGCTGGAAAAACGGGGGGAGGGTGGTTCAGGGAGGAGGCAGAATTAGTGATTCCATCAGTGGTCAAGAGGCCCTCTGTAGATTCAAGTTTGAATCCCGTTTCTGCCAATTTTCCCTGTGTAACACGGTGACTTCGCTCATGCGCCTCAGTTTCCTCTCCTGTAAAGTGGGGAGATTAGTAGCACCTATTTCATTGAACCGCTGCCCAGATAAAGTAAGATCATGCTCACTTAAGGAGTTTTCTAGTATCGGCAGTGGTAATCTCCTTTCCGTCTGGAACACTCTGCTCTTTTAAACTTCACAGCCCAGACTTAAGGAACCAGAAGTGACCAGTTGGAGTTCCTGCCCTTCAACCATCGTGACAGCCAGTCATATTCAGCTTTCAGACCACAGCTCCTCCCTGGTCAGGGTCTTTTAAAGCACCAGGAGTGAAAAGGCCAAAGGATTTTTCAGGCTCCGCGGTCCAGCCATTCCCGATAGTTGGTGCACGCGAGAAGAAGGCTCTGCGCTGTGTTTCGGGGAGGGGAAAACTGCACCCCGGCTCGGCCCCACCTCAGGGCGTTCAGCAGCAGCGCCTTCACCCAGCTTGCTGCTCTCTAAACTCATGACTGTCCTGTGGTGGAGGGTTTATGTCCTCGCTTTACAGGCAGGGAAATGGACGCCCCTTGCCGACAGCACACTTTGAGCAAGAGGTCAGGATGACTCTCAAATTTGGGGCTCCCGGCTCCCAGGCCTGGTATGTTTGTCCCAATGTCCAGAGTGCGCAGGGCCCTCAGGCACAGGGCCCCGGGGTCTGGCCACAGCGCCTCCTGCCTGTCCCTCCTCCCTCCACCGCCTGCCTCCAGGCGGAGAGGTCTGGGCCCCAGCACCTGTCGAAGGAGCCAGCCGGAGCGCACCATCTGATCCGGGTAATCCAGGGTTTGTGATTGGCAGGGAGGAGCGCTGGAAGCCGGAGGGTGGGGAGGAGGGGAGGGTGAAGGAGAATGCGGGAGACAAGCACTTGTTGATTTACCCTGGATGCCTGAGACCCAAGGAGAGACTGATAACCAAGGGCGCTTGACTGAGTGCCTGGCACGTAGTAGGTGCTTAGTAAATGATGATGGTTATTCTATTTCTATTGCCTCCTGATCTTACTAGATGTCTGCCAACTTACCTAAATCCCTCTATCTGAGGATGCCACGGCCTAACTTTCACCCTCTCTCACCTACCCCACCAGGGGTCCTTCCCTCCTTGGGACCCGTGGCTGCACTCCTCGCTTGCCTGGAGCCCGGTCCAGAGCGCACAGCTGCGGCCAGGCTGTGGACACTTCTGGAGTCAACCTCTCCGCCCAGAGCCCAGGGGTGGGGTGGGGTGGGGTGGGGGTGGGGAGAGCGGCCTTAACAGGAGCGAAGGACGGAAATGCAGTGCAGCCTCAAGTCTTCAGGGATGCTATGGCGAGTGCTGGCGGGTCGCCCCAGGCCGGAGCGAATTGACTTGGAAAGCCAAAAAAAGGCAACTGATAAAAGAAACAACCAAATCTAGTCCCCCCTCCAGGCTTGAGCCGCCACCAGGGGACAGAGGCGAGGCCCTAGGAACCCCCCGCGGACATCCGTAGGAGGTGGCTCTTTTGCTGCATTTATTCGGTGTCAGTTCAGGGCCCCTCGCATCTCTGCTGATCCGCGCAGCACCCCTCCCGCCATAGTCCTCACCCAGGGGCTGGGAGGCCGAAGGGGACGCGGCCGAACACCCCGGGAGGGGCAACCCCGCCGGAGTCGGCGGCGGTGGAACGAACTTTGACTGGAGAGCCAGGCCCTGCGTTCTCAGGCCTCCGCGCCTTGACGCGCTGGGGGCTTGGACACCCGGCTTCTTGTCTCAGCCTCTTCTCCCCAGGTACCTTGCCATCCTCGGGAGCGCGGAAACGCCTAGCTGCTTTCTCCAAGTTGAATTCGTTTCCGGGTCGTAGTGGGATTTTTCAACGGGTAGTTGAGAACGGTCAGCTTCTGGAGGCAGGCATCTGGGCGCTAGCCCTGATCCGGGCTGGTGCAAGCTTGGGCGACCCATTCTCCTCCCCGTGCTGCAGTGTGCTTATCTGTGAAATGGCAGCGACTCCTCTCATCTCCTGGGAAAGCTGTGGGGAGCAGAGATCACCTGGGTAGGCGCTCCCTTAACTCCAGTTGTTAATCTTTTGGGGGACAGTTGCAGATCTTGGGGGACTTGGAGGAACACTCAGTTCTTGTGGCCACCCTGACCTCCTGTCCAGTTCAGATCACCCCTCACCAGGATTCCAGGATTCTGGAGTGCTTCACCCGGGACCATGTGACTCGCTCTTTGATGGCCCATGGAGTCCTTTCATGGTGGGTCTTCTTGAAAAACAAGTTCACTGGTCTTGCCCTCACCCTTGCCAAGCTAACTGGACTCACTTTCAGTTTCTTGGGGATGAAGGTAGCGGACAAAATGAGCCTTGCCAAATAGCAATCGATGCATTTTTTTCTTTTCCTGTTTTAAGGTGAAATCCACATAACTTAAAATTAACCATTTAGGGCTTCTCTGGGGGCTCAGACGGTAACAGAATATGCCTGCAATGCAAGAGATCCAAATTCGATCACTGGATTGGGAAGATCCCCTGAAGAAGAGAGTGGCTATGCTCTCTAGTGTTCTTGCTTGGAGAATCCCATAGACAGAGGAGCCTGGCAGGCCCATGAGTTTGCACAGTCGGACACGACTGAGCAAATAACATAACCATATAAAAGTGAGCGATTCAGTGGCATTTACACATTTGCAGTGTTGTACAACCACTGTCTCTGTCTCGTTCCAAAACATTTCCATCACCCTAAAAGGACCTATTTTTCTTTTTCAACACTTACTTTCTCCAGAACTGAGCTGTGTGCAGCGAGAGGTCAGCACTTCATGCCCTTTCAACTTATCTTTTCAATGCCTTTAACAGGAGCTCTGTTTACAAATGACTTGCAAAGTTGAGCTCAGGAAACCAGGGAGCCCCGGAGATGGGAGTAGGGTGTTTATTCAGAATGCATGGGGGAACCAGTGTGTGCCTGAGAGTGTGGGGTGGGCCCAGGGAATTATTGGACAGGGAGCTGGAGAACCAGGTCCAGAGAGGGGGTCTTTAACGGCCCTGCCCATCTAAAAGCTATAGATAAAATTCTCATCCTGCAGGAGTGAGGACTCTATTTCACACAAACATTTTAAATCACAGGCTCTCAGTCTTTTTAGGAAAGCTACTTCTTTGATCATCCGATGAAAGCTGAGGACCCTCTTCTTGGAAAGATGCAGCTAAATGCTGCCTTAGTTTCCAAGGGTTTGTAACAAATGACCGCAAACTTGGTGGTTTGCAAGAATAGACGTATTCTGTCTCAGCTCTGGAGGCCAGAAGTCTGAAATCAAGGCATCCTGGGGCCAAGTTCATAGGAGGCGCCTTGCTTGCATTTCTCAGCTTCTGGTGGCTCCAGGCCCTCCCCGTGGCTTCACTTTTCCCATCACCACCTTCGTCTTCATGAACTTTCTGTCTTCTGCTCTTATAAAGACGCTCGTCATCAGAATCAGAGACTACCTGCTGGAGCGCCCAGGATCAGGTCTTCTTGAGGTCCTTTACTTAATTAAACTGTAAATATCATTTCTCGAGGGCTTCCCACGTGTTTCAGTGGTAAAGAGCCCGCCTGCCAAGGCAAGAGACACCGGAGACCTGGCTTTGATCCCTGGGTCAGGAAGATCCCCTGGAGAAGGAAATGGCAACGCATTCCAGTATTCTTGCCTGGAGAATCCCATGGCAGGCTAAAGAGTCAAACATGACTGTGTGATGGAGCACACATCTTTTCTGAAAACAAGCTCGGTCTCACAGGTACTGTGGGCCACCGTCTTTGGGGGACTACCCTTTAACCCCAGTACAGGTGCATACAGTCAGTTTCATATTCAACTTCAGGGGCTGCCAGACTCCTGTCAAATCAGAAATCTCTGATTGAATGTCACAAAGGAATCCTTTAATGCCACCTTCAGAAAGGTTGGAGAGAAAAGAAATCACCCGTTCTCTTTAAGGAAGGACACTCCCACTTGCGGTCAAAAGGAGAAAATGAACCCACCATCCTGCCTCCGTGATACCATCTGCCCTCTTGAGGAAGGACATTCCAGAACATTCTAGAGGCAGAAACCAGTTGCCTTTTTACAAAGAAGCCCTTGAAAAATGCAGCATCAGCCAGAATCTCAATTTGTGAAAATGGACCGACAGGAAATTTCTTCGCCTTGTCAGACAAACTTCATAAAGGCCCTGTAGGGGCCCTACCGCTGGAGAAGCCTTTTAAGAAAATTGCAACTTTTAGTCAGACCCTGAGGGAAGTCTCACAAAGGTCTTCACACCCCTTGTGGCTCCTCTTTGTGGGGTGGTGAGGGAAGAGCAAGGTTTTTTTTGCAGGGGAGGAGAGAGGTGAGGGATCAGGCCTGGGGAGAGGCTGCTCCCGAGGCCAGCGAACAGGATGGCTCCACAGATAGTCCCCAGGTCGCCACCTGCGTCCTTCCTGCAGATTGGATTTATAGAGTGTCACATTTTAATAAAAAACACACACACCTTCCCATTTTGGTGCATTAAGAGATTTCTAACAAAACACTGTAATGTTGCTATAAATTTTTCTCCCGGCACCCTCACAAGTAATAACTCAGCTCTGGCATTTTGCATTTAATGTTTATTTTGATGGCTACATTCCAGTCAGAGTGGGGGCTCAGGGTGGGGAGGGAGAAAGCAAAAAAAAAAAAAAAAAGCTCCTCTTTCCTAGCCATTAACTGTGTGTTTTTAATAATAAAAAAAAAGGTCCCCACAAATTGGGGAGCCAATACTTGGAAAGGAAGGAGGGAAATCATGACACCCTATGAGGAAGCGCCAGTGGCCTCAGCTCGAGGAAGTTGATGGGGTGAGGCCCTGGCCGGGTCCTGCCAAGGTGGGTCTCCAGAGGGTTTCTGGAATGTTTCCTTTGCCCATGCCATGCATTCAGCCTGAGATGCCCTTTTCTCTTCCCTCAGAGTTTCTGAGACTCAGAAGTCTCATCTGGAATTTTCCCCAAATCCTTTCTCCACTGGAGTTATGGGCCCTTCCCCTGAACAGTATTCATTCTATTCACTTAACACTTGTAGTGGAATCTGTGGCTGGAACGGGCTCAGATGGAAGAGTATTGAATGAATGAACAAGTGAACTGAGTAGGTTGGAGAATTCTGTTTCATTCCATCTGAATTGCTTCCGCGAAGACAGCTATTTTGGAATGGTTAATGATTTTCTCCCTAAAAAAGAATCTAAATAGCTCAAAATCATGTGGAGATCAGACCACAATCCCTTTTCCTTCAAAGGGGCTATATTTTAGTCGTCTTACCCCCAGCATCAGAAGGGAGGCTTCTAGTTTATTCTTTTGCCTCCAGGTAGAAACGAAAGACGGGATGCTGGTCCAGACTGTCACAGATGGGTGGGGACCGCTTCCTGGAGGCTGAGGCTGAGGGTCCCCTGCCTGCTAGCTAACTAATGCCCATCTGCCCTGTGCCTTGGCTGTGGGGCTGATACCCTTCTCCCAGCAGCCTCTCCTTCTAAGAACCTCACATTCCCCCAGCCTGTCTTCCCATGGGGCCACTGATCAAAGCCTGGGTTCTGGGGTTGCCCTGTTCCTGAGGCAGGGGATAATACTCAAATTGTCGGTGGGGATAATGAATGGAAAAAAATGCTTGTAAACTATGGCATGCCTGGTACACAGGGTGGTCCCTAACAGCGGGTATGTCTCAGTGACTGTGAGGCACGAAAGTGGGTGGGTCAGACACCGCAGTCAGATGATTTGCGCTTATTGGCATAAGACCTCAGTTTTCTCATCTGTAAGCTGGGGATAACTTCAGCAGTTGGATCCTGGGAGGTGGGAGAAGGAGAGGATTATTTGAGAAAGTCGTTCATGGGATATGCTTGACTCACTGTTCAGGTTGGGAGGGGACCTGGCTCTACCCCTGCCGCCCACTGACCTATGGGCACCGTCAGCTGGCTGGGTTGGGGCCCCTCCCTTTCCCTACCTCCACTGCACAGCCCTCCCCAGAAGGGAAGGACAGCCTGTTCCAAGCTGCTTTACTTTGCCTTCTCCGTGGCGAAAAACTGTTTTTTCATGAAAGGTTTCAAACCCTGCCTCTTCCACTTATTTGCTGGTTGACCTCAGATCAGTTCCTTAACCTCTCTGGGCCTCTTGTTTGCTTATCTGATAAATGTGGATGATAATGCTGGCCTCGGTGCATTGCCCTGAGGATTGAGGACGATGAGGAAGCCTGTACACAGCAGGCACTTGATAAATCTTCTCCCTTTCCCTAAGGAGATGAGAAGCAGACACTGTGTGTAATGCTCCGGGTACCCGTCCTAGGACCTACACACAGACAGTGCCTACTAGCCGCTCTGGAGGTATGGACTGGTAGGAAGCTGCATTGCTTATAGTGGGGAGCTCTCAGTAAGACCCCCTCACTCATCCTGGCTCTGTGAGGACACCATACATTCTTCCCTTTTACGAACTCTCAGCCTGGCCCATTGCATTTTAAAGCTGAAATAAATAGTTCCAGGGCAAAGCCAGGGATCAGGGCTGCTCTTGGCTCTTTCCAAAGTATTTCTGAGCCTTTCAGCAGGATCCGAGGCCCCACCCTGCAACCCCTCCAACTTTAATGGGTGCTGGTCACTTTACGCCCCGTGAAACCCTCGGCAAATGGTCCTGATCTCTGATGTGCCGTTCAGGCTGGCAGCAGGGCGCTGGCACTCAGACTCTGCCTGAGGAAATGAAAGCCTGCTGGGGCTGGAGGGGGAGGTGGCGAAGGAGCCTCCAGGCCGTCATGGCAGCTGGAGGAAGTTTTCCCCTAGCTGAGCCATCCTGCACCCTGCCATCTCTCCCTTCTCAAAAAGGGCAGCCAGGCCTGCCCCATCTGGGGCCTCACAGAGGCCCTTCCTGAGCAAGCTGTGCAGATGTCTACCCTACAGAAGTAATCATCGACAGTACCATTTACTGAGCACCTATTATGGGTCAGATCCAATTCTCGACTTATCCGATGAATTCCCTCTTCTGTGGCCGGCCGCCAACCTCGCCAGTCAAAATTAGCTCTCTCTTTGGGGACTTACTGCCCCTCACCTGCTTTAATTCTTCAGAACATTTGTCACTAGCTGTAATGATCTGGTTCATTTATCTTTTTACTTTGTCTATTGTACAACTTTCCTATTACAATGGCAGGAACCTTGTCTGTTTGTTCATATACCATGGCCTGGGGAAGTGCTTGGTACAGAATAGGTGTTTGGAAAATATTTTATTTTTCATCTGAATGAATAGATCATCTTCAGAGCAATCTTATGATTATCCCCATGTTCCAGAAAGAAAAACTGAGGCAGAGAAGGGGCCAGGGGTTTTGACAAAGGGCACACAGGAAGCGCAGAGCTGGGATTCTGACCCTGGAATGTTTCACTGTGCTGTTCTGTCCTACACAACCTAACCCCACCTACCTGGCTTCTGACAGAGTGAGTGCTGTGTTGCAAATAGAAGGTCTTGTCAGAAATGGAAACTTGAGGCCTCTGTGTCTGAATAAATACTTCCCTAATATTTATATTCATGATCCTACAATATTTTATTTTCTGTAGTTTTTCACAGAAACCCATCACATTGTTATCATTCTACACATTTTATAAGGAAGAAGTAAAAACTCAGAGAGGTTGTGTGCTTGCTTAAAGACACACAGCAAGGAGGTGGCTGAGTTGGCATTGGGGTCTGGACTGGGATGGAAAAGCTGTGTTCATCTCACTTCTCAGATGCATGGCCTCCTGGGGCATCCAAGTGACCCCTCTGGACTCACACAGTCAGAAAGTGACAAAGCAGATACAGGGCCAGGTCTTGTGATGCTCTGCCCAATTCTCCTCCCCCATTTCAGTACTGCAGCCTGGAAACCAGGCGGGCAGAAGGAAGGCATGAGGGTCCTGACCCAGGGCATGATGTGGTTGCCTTGAGGGCTGGGAATTGGCAAGGAAACTCACAAGGTCATCTGTATCTGCGTGTGTGTGTAAAACACAAAGATCTGACCCTGCCCTACGCTACTGCGTAGATCAGTAAGTGTGGAGGGAAGACAGGGGGCAGAGAAGCTGGACAAACTAGCCAGATTTATATGGGAAAGGTTGCAGAGACATAGGAAGTAGGGAAGCACAAAGAAAGGGTGGAGGTGCAGCCTATGGGTGAGAGAGGAAGGTTTGGGGGTCTGGAGTCAGAGAAGGGAAGCTCCGGAGGAAGCTGCCAGGTCTAGGAGTTGGGGGAGCAGAGGGGGAGAGTCTTGAAGGTATTTTTCCACCTAATACCTTAGGAATATGATCTTCCTTTTCTGGTGAGTCTGCAGTCAACATTTTAATAGAATTTTAAGTTACTTGTGGATGCTGGCTGACATTTCATGGATTGAGACTCTGTGTCGAGAGAGGCACGAGCCAGCCTCGTTTGTGAGGGTTCGTGTGTCTATGGGGTTCTCTACATGTGTGCACACGTCTGCACATGTGTGTATTCACATGGGTGGGGGCGTTTGCTCTAACTGAAGGCCTGTGTGCATGTGTACGTGTGTGCCTGGGGTACCAATGGCCTGTCCATCCCCACTGCCCTGCCCCAGATTGTGAACACAGCGCCTACCCAGGAATGGAGTCAGGTGACTGGTGTCGGGAGAGGGGGGTTGGAGGGTCTGAATTGGGAGGAGCGCCCCACTTCCACTGTGGGAAAATTTGCATTTGTGGGGACTAGAACAGGGTGTGGGGGGATGGGGATGGGCTTGCAGGGGCGCAAGACACAGAATTCCTCCAGGGGGATTTAGCAGAGAGAGGGGAAGAGTGCGAGATGTGTATAAGAGACAGGGGGCATCCAGCAAGACTGTCCCTATCCCTGCCTTTCCCCGCCAGTGATGCTGGGCCCTCTGTGAACCGATGGCAACGTGCAGGGGCTCAGCAGCCAAGGAACCGCGCACAGGAGGAGCTTCTGAACTTAGACCCGAGAAACCGGATTCTTAGCCTCGCTCAGCTCATATCAACAGGCTGTGCAACCTGGGGCAGATCACCTGGCCTCTCTCATCCCAGCTTCCTCACTGTGGCGCCACCTGGGGGCTGGAGGCCTGCATGGACGGGTGGGTGGGACGGGGCTGGGTGGGCTCTGGAGTGCTGGTGTGTGAGGTCTGGGTTTCTTACTGGGATCACCAGTTTTGGCCCTGCCCTGGGCTCCCAGGAATTTCTGGGCCTGGTGTTCAGGAAGCAGGGTACCTATTGGGTTGTCTCCTCAAAAATCTTCTCAGCCTTCATTTTGTTGTATTTAATCTTCTTGAATGTGACCAAATCAGTCTGTTTTAGGAGGCGGGGGCCCTTGTGCAGGTCCATCTGCCCCGTGAGCACCTTCCCGGTGCCAGGGGGGATGACTGATGACTACCCCCTGCCCTTTTTGGTGTTAACTTTAAAAGGTGCTAACGGCCCTTGGTATCCCTTCAGACCCAGCCCTTGCCTCTCACCCTCTCCAGGAGGGATCGCCCGGCTAGGTGATCGCTGAATACATAGAAGCACCCTTGGCAGTAGGCATGAGCATTCCCACTGACTGGCCTGGGAACCAAGACTCTTGACACTCTGCGAGTAAGCACTGGAGCCAGCAGGTTGGACTCAAGGCCTTTTGTCTCCTAGCCCGGTTTGGCCACAAACTGTAATATTATGTTGATGATGAACTTATTTGTCAATCACTTTCCTCTTTGCAAATATCAATCATCCCCCGGTTTGCATCACTGAATGTCTTTGTTAACACTTGGTTTTTCTGGCCGAGCCGATGGACGCACACTGTTCTGAAATCTGTTGTGTGATGGCTACAGCCTTGGAACAAGTGGTTTCTATGACTGCTGCCCTGCAGGCGTGTGTATAATGGTACCCTGCTTGCCCCGATCCCTGTCTAGTTTTTCTACGCTGTTCCCTCCCTTCTCCAATCACGCTTCTCCCGGAGCCTCCCTCTCCCCCACATTCCCTCTGTACCCTCTTGCAACCTGGTCTGCCCCCATCCCCTCTCTCTCCCCCAGCCCCGTCTTTGGAGCCAGAGCCTTGGCCAGGATGAAAGCCTCTGGCCAGGCCCATAAATCAGCTGGCCTGTGCCCCTTAACCTTCCCCATTAACCTCTCACACGGGCAGGCATTAGGTGTTACACTTGGCTGCCGTAAATTACTTGCCAATGAATTTATGAGTGCTCACCCCTCAGAGGCCTGCTTCCTCATCCTCCCCCACTCTCCCTCAGGGCTTCCAGACATCGAGCCCCAGCCTGGCAGTCAGTGCCTGGTTCTGGCCCGCGACTCCCTGTGGGATGCTCTGCACCCGATCCCCCTTGTTACACACACGGACTAGAAGATCGAGGGGGTGGAGAGGAGGGGTGGGTGTGTGTGACGGTCACCCTTTAACTCTGCTACCTAGAATCCCCTTCCCCGGGGCCACCACCTGGAGCTTCCGCACGTTTAGCTTAGAAGGTGAGAGGACCCTGAATAAGAACCGTCACCACCGTTTATTGTGTTTCTGCCACGTGCCAGACGATCATGCTCATTGTTTCTAATTCTTTGAACAATTCTTCGGAGGTATGAATTGTTATCCCATTTTACAGATGAAGAACCAGAGGTGCAGGCAAGTGATGTGACTTGGGCAGGACTGGGAACCACTGGTGCTGAGAGTTAGTGGATTTCGTTGTATCCTACGTGCTGCTCAGTCGCTCTGCGGTTCCATGGACTATAGCCCACCAGGCTCCTCGGTCCATGGGATCTCCCAGGCAAGGTTACTAGAGTGGGTAGCCATTGCCTTCTCCAGGGAATCTTCCTGACCCAGGAGTCGAACCCAAGTCTCCTGTATTCACAGGCAGATTCTCCTACCAACTGAGCTCCTACTCTATAAAAATCCAAATCTGCAAAAACAAGGCCACGTATGGAAACTGTGATAAGCCCGTGACCCAGGATCTCTCTGCCTCACTCCCTCATCTTGCTGCATGCCGGTTTACAAGGACCAGTAGTAGTGACGATGTTCATGATGAGAATGACTGACCCCTAAAGGATGTTTACTAAGCACCTGTTATTATGCAAGCGTTTTATGTGCAGAAACTTGCTTAATTATCATCCCTGTGTAAGGTTGATACTATAGTTGCCCCTTTTACGGAAGAGGACAGAGGCAAAGAGAGGTCAGTTAATTTGTTGACGGTCACCCAGTGAGGAAGGGCCAGGTCCAGCGGCCAGACCCCGAGAGTCAGCCTGCAGAACGCCCAGCACTTTACGGTGAGTAGCGGCACTGATGACAGATGTGACGTCACCGCAAATAGAGCAACAGCTGAGCATGTGCCCGAGGGGCCCAGTGCTTCAGCCCCGGTCCCCGCGGGGAGCCCTGGGGAGCTCTCTGTGGCTGACCCAGGGGCGCGTCTCACCTGGTTTTCCTTCTTCCGCTTTTCCCAGGGGACAGCGGGGGCGGAGCTACAAGCTTTCCCCAGATGAGCCCAGGACCTCTCTGGGTGCCTGTCCCTGGCTGCTGCTCCAGCTCGATTCCCAAAGCTATGGGGTCTCTGCCGCAGCTTCCTGAGTGTGATCCTGCGGAGAGGGGAGCATGCGTCTGGGATGGCAGGGAGCAGCTGGAGGAGGATGAGGAGGGATGCGTGGAGAGGACGCTGTGATCCGGGGACCTGCAGGGACAGCAGGCCGAAGCTGGACGGCAGGACTCCGGGAGGATGTTTCCGGGCCAGCTGTCACCATGGGCCCTTCCCTCCCTGTCCGCCCCCTCCCCGCCCCGAACTTCGGCACATGTGAATGCCTCCTGTGCAATTCGGTCACCACTGCAAAGGAGGGGCAAACAGCTGCTCGTGTTCCTCTGGGTTGTGTGTGACCCTGACTTAGAGGGAAAAGGAAAGGTCAGCCAGAGGGCGCTGCCACAAAGGCAGGACCGGGCCCTGTTATACTGGGGAGGGCAGGGATGCAAGAGCCACACAGACCTGGCTCAAGCCCTAGGTGAACGGGGCTGAATAGGGTCCCCTCCCAACTCACGCCCACCTGGAACGGAACTTGTGCACGTGACCTTGTTAGGACGAAGGTGTAACTGCAGGTTTCGTGAGTTAAGATGAGATCAGCCTGGATTAGGGTGGGCTCTAAGTCCGTGCCTGGCATCCTTGTAAGAGGTGGGAATCTAGACACGGACACGCAGGGGCGAAGGCCCTGTGAGATGGAGGCAGAGATGGAGTGTCGGATCCACAAGCCAAAGAATCTCAGCGGTTGCCGGCGCTCCCCAGGAGTGACAAGAGGCAAAGAAGGATCCTTTCCTTAGAAGAGAGTGCGGCCCTGCTGACACCTAGAGCTTGGACTCCTGGCCCCCAGAACTGGACAAGAGTAAGTTTCTGTTGCTTCAAGCCGCTCAGTGTGTGGTACTTTGTTATGGCTTCTTGTTAAGAAAGCTGACAAACGAGCTCCATCACTTATGAGCAGGATGGCCTGGCATCAGTCACTGATCTCTCCAGGCCTTGCTGAGCATCCTCGTAGTGGGCATGGCACTAGTTCAGAGGGTGCTGTGAGGATGAGATGAAATGATGCCTCCAAGGCTAAAGCGGTTCAGTAAAGACAGTGGAATTCGGCTCTGGGATTCCTGGGTTGGGAAGATCCGCTGGAGAAGGGTTAGGCCGCCCACTCCAGTATTCTTGGTCTTCCCTTGTGGCTCAGCTGGTAAAGAATCCGCCTGCAATGTGGGAGACCTGGGTTCGATCCCTGGGTTGGGAAGACCCCCTGGAGAAGGGAAAGGCTACCCACTCCTGTGTTCCGGCCTGGAGAAATTCCATGGACTGTATAGTCCATGCGATCACAAAGAGTCTGACACAACAGGGTGACTTTCACTGTCATATCTAAATACAACAGTTCTTCAGAGCTGGGCTTCCTAGTTCCTTCTGGAAGGACTGAGAGTCCCATGTTATTTTTTTATGGTTAATTTTGGAAATTCCAAGTTAACAGTTAGGGTACAAGTTGATCACATTTATGTAATCTTTATCAGAAGTCTCACAAGTTGTATATTCAACATTTTGAAGAAAAAGAAAAAAAAAAAGCAACTCTAGTTTTTACTCTGTACATCCAGATTACATGCTTGGACCAACTGCACGAACAGTTAGTTTATACCAGATGCCAGCTGACTGCCTGATGCCAACTGGAAATAAAGTTATGTGTGTCTGCACACTCATATAAACTGATCTCTAACCTTGTATACAAAACCATATGTGTCTATCTCTCTATGCATACTGGATGCTTACATATTCATAACAGATGCGTACATATATCTGCTCAACAATTCCATCCAGCAAATATTTATTCAGTGTTCACCTTGTGCAGGGTGTGTGCGTACATGTGGGTGTGCAGATAGAGAGGAACACGTGTTCATACATAATAATGTATACACGTAGCTGATTATACCAGAAGCCAACCAAATATCTAGATGCCAGTGTGGGAGCATGGCTGTTGGAAAGCCATATACTTCAAATTCCCTGGCTGGGAACAGGCCGGAGCCTGGAGGTGAGCTCCAGCCCCCAAATGAGAGAGGGGTCAGCGCGGGGCAGACAGCGGGGGTGGGAGGAATGCCATCAGGGTGAGGCTTGGGGCTCCCAGCCCCTTCTGGTCAGTTGTCCCCAAGCTGTCACTCCCTCCGTCTTTGTGGGGACTTGGAACGGAAGACTTTGAGAAGAGTAGCTCTTGGGGCACGGCTACCTGTTCCCGCCTTCTCGCACTCTGCGCATCCTCAGAGTGGGACGTATCCTCTCTGGATACAGGGCGCTGGATGCTTTGTGGCCCCAGCACCACTTTGGACACCTGCCGTGTGCTTCTCAATGCCACCCCTCCCTGACGGCACTTCTCTCCATGCGGGGGCCAGGCCAGGGGAGGGGCCGCTCTGCTGCCACCCTGCCCTCCGTAGCTGAAGGGATATGGTCTCCCCCTGCCCTGCCTGCTGGACTCCAAGGGTGCTGTTGGGACTTGGCTGTTCTTCCTCCATAGCCCAGCCCAGAGTCTGCCTCCTAGGAGGCCCTTCATAAAATCTGGAGAACTCAGGGGTTTAGCCAGGTGGAGGGGTGTGTCCAGGGCCACCAGGCAGTGGAGGGAGGCTTGTGCGAACACGCCCTGACTCAGCAGACTCCCTGCTCCAGAAATGCTGCAGCTCACCACCTGCCTTGGACCAGGACCCCCCTGTGCCACAGGCCTTGTCTGACACTGTCCACCGGAGTGGGGGATGCCTGGGGTAGCCCTTGTATGGCACGTTCACATCTGAGTTCCCAGTAACCAGCATGCCAACCTGCATACAGTGGGCCATCAGCTGGTGTTTGCTGAAAGAATTAATGACTTTGAGGCCTGGGGATAGAGCTCTGGGCCTTCGGGACTGTGAGGGCTCAGAGGAGCAGTGTTTTTGCCCTGGTAGACAGGGAATTCTCTGCTAAGACCCTAAAGCCAATGTGGCGTCTTAGGGGAGAGGGTGGGTGGGCAGTCAGCATGGGGCAGGAATTGGCTGCTTGGTTAACAGAAAATGAACGAGATTTGTCTGTGTCAGAGGGGCTCTGGCCAAGGACACTTCCTATAATAAGTAAACATTCCTGAAAGGATGAGAGCTAAAACACAGTAAGGGATGCTGGATGCAGAAGAGCAGTTCAAGGGTGGAGAGTCTTTCCAGGTGAGGCTTGGAAGGGGGGGAGGGAACGATCCTTCTTTACGCTCCTGTGAAGACTGATGCTACAGACTGCACACATGTTCTTCCTGGAAAAGCAGGTCACTGGAACGATCTCTGTTTAACAGATGAGGAAGCTGAGGTTCAGAGACGTAAAGCACCTTGCTCAAGGTCACACAGCAGGATGTGGCAACATGGGTCTGACTCAACTCCTGTACTGGTCCGGCTGCTGAATCTAGGTAATAACTATGTATCGCCTGCTTGACCTTCCCTTTTTGTTCTTTTTCTGTGAGGATTTAGTTATCCTCTAGAGCAAAAAGAATATGTTTTGGGGGTATTCAAACTTTGGGGATTTTTTTTTCCCTCCTCTGGTATACTGTTAGGAGGGCTTCCATGGTGACTTGGTGGTAAAGAACCTGCTTGCAGTGCAGGAGACTTGGATTCAATCCTTGGGCGGGGAAGATCCCCTGGAAAAAGAAATGGCAACCTACTCTAGTATTCTTACCTGGAGAATTCCATGGATAGAGGAGCCTGGTGTGCTACAGTCCATGGGGTAGCAAAGAGTTGGACATGACTGAGCGACTAAACAACAGCAACAAATACCGTTAGGAAGGACATCAGCTCTGGCCTCTTCCAAGGGCTCCATCAGAGATAACACGGGAGGCTTTGCCGGCGGCTCAGTGTAAAGGATCCTTCCGCCAGTGCAGGAGACGCGGGTTCAGTCCCGGACCCAGGAAGGTCCTGTGAGCCACGCTACTGAGCCTGCGCCCCGGAGCCCCGGAGCTGCAGCTACTGAGCCCACGCACCGCAGGTATCGAAGTCCAGGCCCCTCGAACCCGAGCTCCACAGCAGGAGAAGCCACCGCAGTGAGAAGCCTGTACCCGGCGACTAGGGTAGCCCCTGCTCCCCGCAACCAGAGAAAAAGCCCTCGCAGCGACTAAGACCCAGCGGATCAAAGTAAATAAATAAACGAAATTATTTTAAAAAAAGGAAAGACAACATGGGCTTCCTGAAAGGTGCCCTCCCCCACAAACCTATCCTTCCTGCTCCTTCAAGAGCCATCCCTGGATGCTGTAGTAAGTGAGAAGGATGTGATTTGGAGGTGGCCTCTTCCCAGGTGGCGCAAGAGGTAAAGAACCCACCTGCCAATGCAGGAGGCATAAGAAACGCCAGTTTGATCCCTGGGCTGGGAAGATCCCCTGGAGGAGGGCATGGGCACCCACTCCAGTATTTTTGCCTGGAGAATCCCGTGGACAGAGGAGCCTGGTGGGCTGCACAATCCATGAGGTCCCAAAGAACCAGACACGACTGAAGCGACTTAGAACAGCACAGCTCAGCTCATCCCTGTCAACTGGTATAAAAGCAAATCGTTTGCAAACTTAGATGCTGGAGAAATCAATGAAAGACCTAGAAGTGTTTCCGCACTAATCCCATAATCAATACACATCTGGGGACTGATCCGACCGAGCCTGTGCTAGTGGCATGGGGTGAGAACATCCCCAGGGGGAGGCCCCTGCAGGTCACACCGGAGTCCCCCTCCCCCAAAACCCTAGGTAAGTGGCGGAGAGCCTTGGCAGACAAACCTGGTTGAAGACACTTCCTGTAATAACTAAGCCAGTCTGTTTATCTAGCTTCTTGGCTACTAAACAGGGATTATGAAGGAGGGGGCCCTTCGTCACTAAATCCCCAAGCCCCTTTGTAACGAGTGATGTCCTATGTAAGTTGCTGGGTGCCCCTGAACAAGTTAACTCCAGCCCTCTCTTCCTCATCTGTTTAAAAGGGGATAATATTACCACCTCCAGCGTGCTGAGAAGTTTTAGCCCAAGCACTTAGCACAGAGCCGGGCACCTGGGAAGCTCTGAATGAACATTAGCTGTTAGGACCACAGTTAGCATCGTCTGCCAGGCAGGGCTGATGGAAGAGCTGGTGAGTTGAGGTGAGTGTCCCTGTGTGAGGGTGGGAGGGTGTGTGTGACCCCTGCCTCCGCTCTGGGGACACTGAGGCCCTGGGACAGACTCTGGAGGGATATGGATGAGTCTCCTGCCTTGCTGGGGCAGACTGGGAGGCATACAGATGAGTCTCCAGTCTTTGCTCCAGCGAGGAGGAACTTCGTCCTCCCGCACAGGCTGCCTCCAGCAGACTCTGTCCTCTGGGCCGGCCGCCTGTCCCTTCGCTGGCGAGGGCAGGGAGGAGGCCCAGCCACGGGGCCCTGGCCCCCGGGGCGGCTGGCCCAGCAGGCCAAGGACTCTGTGTCCTGGGAGGGGCTGGGCAGCAATCTCATCTCTCAGCAGAGACCTCTCAACCCAGGGGGCAGCGCCCCAGAAAGGGCACAACCCCAAGACCCGCTCAGAGCTGCTTCCTCCTCCTGTTCATTTGTCCCAGAAACCTGAGAAAACAGCCAAGTCCTGGGGAGAGGGGCTCCAGCCGGTACCCGGTCCTCCTTGACCCCCACTGACTGCCGCTTGGGGGTGGGGAGAGCGGTCGTCTGCCCTCCAGAAGGTCCTCTCCGCGTCCCGCCCTCCCTCTCAACCAACGGGCCGGTTTTCCAGACTTCTCCCTTTCCCACACTCTTTCCCCGAAGCCTCCTTCACACATCCAGTCCTTCTTAAAGGGGTTCTAAGAAGAACGAATTGCCTATGAACAGAACAATGCCCTATTAATCTTATGAGGGATTTGAACTTGGCCACATTTCAGCCTTTGATTTAAATATCATTTTGGTAATGGGGGAGAAAAAAAAGAAGGCTGACTCTTGGACAGCCCCGAGTTTCCAATACCTTCCGAGCATGAGACGATTTCAAATATAAAATTAAATCCAACTCCCTTCTGCCTCCCCCCTCCCCCCACCACCCCCCTCCCCTGCTTTCACTCACACAAAAAGCTCACGTCCCACATACTTCATGGGGATATTTCAAGTTAAAGTTTTGTTTACCTTATAGAAAAGTTAATTAGTTCCTTTTGATCTCACAGGGAAAACCACACAGGAAATTTTTCTTCAGAAAGTGTACTCACGAAGGCATGCTTTACCCTCATAACCAGAGATATTCATTAAAACAATTCGTTTCGATTTTTAATTTAAAGAAAACATTTTACATTTTCCTGATTTATTATTAAGAAAGTAGTTGTCCCTGGGGCAGAGCGTGAAGGGGGTCGGCTGAAGTGTTTTTGCTGTGCTAGCAGCCAGCGTTGGGCAGTTTATAATCTGTCCCTCGTTTGTTTTGCTACTTTGGATAACAAGAGACTTCTGCAGAGAGGCAAACCTTCAAACACCCCAGATTTCAGTCGCCAAAATATTAAAAATCCAGGGTTTGGGAGATTGGGACTGTATGGTTTAAATAAAGATATTTAAGTTCTGAAATATAAATATTCGAGATCCTGAAAAAACATATCATTGCATTAAAATCTGAAACAGGCAATGGGTGAATCGAGGGGAGAAAATGTTTACTTTTTTGAGGTTTATCTAATGAAATATAATAAATAGTACATCATGCTCTTTTTTTTTTAACCCCTAGAGATATTTAAGCAATACCTGGATTTGTACAATAAGCTGCTTAGGAAAAGTCTAGAAAGAGAAAGGGTTGGATTTTCGAAATGCGATTTTCAACCTTAAGCACATTTTCCACATCTTGTATTGTTATGGGATAAGGGCTGCAGAGGACCCTGTAAATTGTGAAACTCATTTCCAGCCCAGACCAACTGAAAAAAGAAATAGTATGGCTTCCCCGAGGTTGAAAGAACAAATTAAAAGATATTGCTGATGGAGCAGCCAAAAGCTGCGGTCCCCATTACTGCAAGGAAAAAAATCTTAAATAGATATGGTATGGACAAAAAGCCCGTGGAAGAGATGTTTTTACAAAAGCAAAACCGCAAAAGCAAAACAGCTCTAAAGAGTGGTGTTGACATCAGTATATGATTTTGAGGGTATTTTTGGGTGCGTATCCCTTTCCTGCCCCTGACACAAATATTTGGAGATTGGGACTGTCATTGTTGATAAAAATTAAATTGATGCCGCATACAAAAGATATATAAAAACCATGTTAACATATGGGGCGACTTTGATGATGTTCTGTACAGCAAAAGTATAAAAATCTGATGACATTTTATTGTCACCAATTTGCTTTTTAATCTGTCCCAACCACTGCTTTTAAAAACAGAACTCTTAATATAGATTTGTTTATCAAAAGTTTGTACCTGAAGATACATTTCCTGATTTAAATGTATTCCACTCTCCTATTTTTTATTTTTATTTTTTGGTAAATGGTGAAGGTGTGTGACAGTCCATTTGTGAAGTTAGGGAAGAATGCATTTATTTTGAAGAGGGATTTAAAAATGCTGGCTGTAGAAGCAGATTCCTACAAATGAAGCCAGTTCTTAAGGCAAATTTCCAAAATCTTTCTGTTCAAATACAGAGTCTGAAAATCTTTTTAAAAAATTGTCCTTCTACAACACAATTATTTTTATTTCCTGCCTAAGATACCTTTGATATTTTCTTCTGAAGAAGGATTTATGGGTTTTTTTTAGAGCTGGAAATATTCTCTTTTTTCTTTTTTTCCTGGAGGAAAATGGTTTAATGTAAAGTTTAAGGGAGGGAGAGAGATGTATGGAAATGGATGGAAAACAGAAGCTTCAAACGGCTACCCAATTCACTCTTTGGATTTTCCAAATAACAACTCAAAAATCAAATACTTCCCATAAGACCATTGATGGGAGACCTCCCCAATAAATATGCGTCTATTCCTATTTTCACCAAAACAAATAATTTTCTCTGCTGATTAGGGGCCCTTCCTTCTCCAGTACCCATCATTGGGAACTTTGAGATTTCACTAAACATATATACATATATATATATAATTTTCCTTTTGTGAATTTCTATGAAGTTGGCTTTCTTTCTCCAGGAAGCTGGAGTACAGTCGGGACCCTGGCTAGACACTTCACTGGTCTGAATGCAAGAGGGAAAGGGGTGACAAACTAAAGAGAAAGCCACGACCCCAAAGGAGAAAACACTGACAGATTAAAAGAACACGACAAGTAAATATTTTCCTAGCGCGTTTCCAAGTTAAAACCGATCAAGCTACCCAGTTAAAGAAAGGCAAAAACAAAATTCGTCCCTACCTTTGTCAGATGCAAAGTAATGAGGGATTGTTCCCAGAGTGGTTATGACCTACACAGAGCTTCTTACCTTAAATCTATACATTTTGAACAAAAACAGCTTGGAGCAATTCTCTCCAAACAACCCCAAATGTTAACCATTCCAACTCAAGATCGGGTTTCTCCTTCAGCCTAGACGGTGATATCAGTTGGGTTTTCTTTTCTTTTCTTTCTTTCTTTTTTTTTTTTGTTAAATATGTATTCTTATGTTTCCAATCCTCAAACATACTTTTTTCATCTCTGTTCAGGCTCCTTCTGGCCGCTGGATGGGCTGGGAGTCACAGGAGTCCTTCTCTTCGGGACAATTAGTCTCTCACTTGATCACTTGAAAACGGAATGATTTGTCGTGGTCACTGAGTGGGGCTCTCTCCCTCTTTCCTCTAATATTGTTGCAGATACGTAAAGTTTACTGCGTGCTGTAAATATGTCAGCTTTTGCCAGGGAGTTTGCTAATAAAGAACCTAGAGGTATTATTGATGGAAAAGATAATGTTTTCAATAAGACCGGCCCGGGCTGTAGTTTGAGACATTCCACACCCAGCCAAACACAGGCGTTTGAAACGCCGACCTGCTGGCCGAGGTGCCGAGCTGGTTCGCGGCCACAGGCCAGCCGTGCTGCCTGCTTCTCCGTGGTCCCCGTGACTCTGTTTTATTCAGCACAGTTTTAAATGCCCGACTGGTTTTAAGAGCTCTGTCCTTTCTGAAAAAAATGGCTTTCCTGACCATCAGGAGTAGCTGAACTTATCAGAGAATCACGAGATACTGCTTGCCCAGATTGATCTCTTTGGGGATTTATCAGCTCACCCATGCTGAGAGCAGAGAAAAAAGGGAAGTCCACTCTTTTCTGTTTGATGCTCACTCACATTTTCATTTGTAGTGACAACTTCTGAGTGTAAATTGGATTCATTTTTTTCCTGGATGTTCGTTTGTGGAGGATTGCTTGGCTTCCCTCTCTTAAAGGAAAAAAAAAAAAAGAAAAGAAATCGCAGAAAGCTTGGCCTTCGTCTGCCCCACGGCCCTGGTCCCCTGATTTCAGGCTCCTGGTCTCGGTTTTTCGTCACATCACCCACATGACAGTTTCATCTGGTGCTAATGTGGCCGTCACATGAGTTGATCGTCAGAATTCCATGCTCGTTTACCATTAATCAAATGCATCATTATGAATTGTGTATGCATTTTAGGGCAGACCCAAACCCCGGCTTGATAGGAAAGTGTTTTTGTTTTTTTCCACTTAACGTTCGGCAACGGCAGATGAGTGGCAAGGCCAAAGTGACATTCTTTGTGTTTGCTTAGCCCAGAAATCAACAACCCTAAATTACAGGTTGGTAAGCTATGTCCAGGTAGCAATAGCTTCTCCGGGTGATTATTATTAGTTAAGGGTGGCCACAGTCAGCGCCAGCAAACTGAAGCTGGCCAGAGAGAGGGCAGATAAGGCGAGCGGAGAGCAGGGTCTCGGCTTCCAAGGGGCCCGGTGCCTCCTTTTGACTGGGGGGATTTTAGTCTTAGATTGCATTTTCCTGGAAATAGGGACTGGCCCTTCTAATTTGGAAGAATGTGAGGTATTTGCAGGGCGAGTTCGGATGAGTGGGGGTGGGGACGGGTTAACACTGGATGCTTTTGGGAATTTGTGGACTCTACTTCCCCAGGACTCACTTGCCAGCTTGGCCTCTGTGGGAACATTCCAAGTTCTGGAGCCTTCCTTGGAGGGCTTGACTCCTGTTGGTTGGTGGGGACCTGGCATCTCCTGGGCGTATAGAGACGGTTTTCATTCGGAGTTTGCAGTGATCAAAGTCTTTCCTGAGGACGGGGGACGGTGTTTCAGGTAAAAACCCTTTCCTGAGCGGTCACAGTAGTTCTGGGAGATGGGGGCCTGGTGCCTGAGACCCGAGGGCCTGACCCCTCTCCCCAGCGAGGCTTGGGAGACAGATCTGACCTGGGCTTAGCTCCCATTTGATGTCTAACTGCCAGCCATCCCCAGGCCAGACTGGGAACAGGGAAGGAGGCTGGTCCCAAACAGCGATCAGAGGTGGGGCGCAGGGGCTGGGGTGCTGGCTTATTTTGCGGCACAGATTTTTTTCCCTCTGAGCAGACAGCTGGGCCTGGATGGTGGCTTGGAGGCCCCTTCCCAGGGAGGCGGGGGAGCACTCTTGCCCCCAGGAATGTCTCTTATTTGTGAGGCCATCCTGGGCTACTTGGGAGCTCATGATGTTTTAGTAAAGCTTGTTAAAAGATAAATACCTTTTCAGAATAAGCTGCTCAGGATCCCCCTCAGCCTGCCGCGGGGGAGGCTCCAGGAGAGGCAGAGAGTGCAGTGCTGGGGCGCCAGGGTCTCTCATGAGGCCTCCTGGGCTGGCTTTGGGAATGTTCCTCCCTTGAAACCCCCGCTTCAGCCTGGAAGGGCTGAGCCGCTTTCCCAGAGGGCAGTCCAGGGCCACGACACACAGATTTCAGCCCTTCTCCCCTCTTCTCCTGGTCAGCGGGGAGAGATGGGGCTCCCGAGAGCTGGGCCGGGTGGCAGCTGCTGGCAGAGGCCTCAGTGGTGGGAGGTGGGCCCTCTGCATAGGGCTGGGGCCAGGGAAGTGTGTGAGTGTGGGTGAAGGGGTGTATGGGGGGCAGGTGTGGCCTCAGGAAGGAGGGCCGCTGGGGTCAGGGCTGCTTCTCCTCCCGGCCGTGACCTTCGGGGCCTGGAACCAGGCGGCAGCGTCCAGCCTCTGAGACCAGGCTCGGAGCTGCTTTGAAGAGGCCTGTGGGTCACACCGAGAGTGCTGTTTTTTGAGGCCTTCGGCTCCATTAGCCGGGTCTGTGCCTTCATCCCAGAATGACCTGTGGCTTCATTCACCAAGGGGCTGGAGTCAAATCCAAGGCTATTGTTTTAGGGGCCCTCTTTCTAGGACGATTCAATCCTACAGCAGTCCCAGGAAGTAGGACGCAAGCTCAGGCTGGTTTCTCACTCATTCAAGGTCACCTGAAACCCAGGGCTTTCTCGTCGGAATCTTGAACCTAGCCTCTGTGAAGGATGTCCCAAGCTGTCACCCCGCTGACAAAAAGGCAGGGCCCTGAGACCGTGAAACAGAGCTTCTCGGACAGAGATCTGAGCAGCGGTCTAACTGAACTCCTTATGAAAATACAGAAGTCTGGTGCCAGTCCGAGTGGGCGGCCTTGGGAGTTTAAGGAAATAGGTCTGGTTCCATGGACATTTTCTTTTTTTTTTTTAAATTGGGGTTTGGGTCATTTTGGTTTGAAGTTCAACAAATCAGCATGGCTCGTCTGGCTTTTTATCTGCCACCTGGTTTGGTTCAAGGACAGAGAAATGTTTCTGTTTATAAAACATGTGCAGACGTGGCTGGCCAATGCTGGTGTCGTTTCTCCTGGCTTCTGCTCCTTTTCAAGGAAGCTGGTAAGGCTGATCTTCTCCACCCTGGGCTGGTCATTTAGATGGGCCCGGCTGAGGCCCCTGTGTAAGGGCAAACTGCGGCCGGCTGGTAGAGGTGACAGGCGCATGTGTGCGTACTCAGTTGTGCCCGACTCTTTGTGACCCTCTGGACTGTAGCCTGCCAGGCTCCTCTGTCCATGGGAGTTTCCAGGCAAGAATACTAGAGTGGGTTGCCAGTCCCTTCTCCAGGGGAACCTCCCGACCCAGGGATCGCGCCCGTGTCTCCTATGTCTCCTGCAATGGCAGGCAGATTCTTTACCACTGATCCACCTGGTAATATATAAGATAGGTATTATTTGTTGTGGAGAGATGTTCACTGCAGGCACTAATATAGACTCATTTTTGTAATTGCGAAAGTAACACATAAATCTGGTAAGAAATGAAAGCTGTACAGAAGTATTTTTAAAGTAAATGAAATACCTTAATATTTGTACAGTGCTTAGAAGACCAGTGCCTGGCACGTTATAAATACTAGACGCACTTAATAAATAAAAGTATATGGAACTTTTATAGAAGTATATAGAAGTAAGTATATAGAAGTATAGTAAGTATATAGAAGTCATTTTTCCTCCCAATTTGGATCTTCAGTCTCCCTCTCCAGAAACAACCAAATTAATATTTTCTTGCATATTCTTCCAGAAATTTTGTGTGATTATGAAAGCATGTCAGCACACATAATTTTACATCGTAAAGTGAAAAGAGTAGGTTACCATATAGCTTTGAAGAGCGTAATCCTATTTTTAAAACAAACTAACATGCATAGAAAATAATCTGGAATCGGATATATCAATCAGGTAAAACGATGATTATCCTCAAAAGGCGGGATCATGGGTGGATTTTCTTTGTCTTTCTGTTCACTCCTTCTATAACTCTAAAACTTGATTAGAGAAAAGCGCATATGAAGAAACACGCATGGGTGGGCACATGGACCCTGGTCCTCTTACATAAACGTGTTTAGGAGGGCTGACATCCCTGCCAGGCCCTGGGATCCCATCACAGAACCTGCCCGGACAACCTCCCCTTTGCTCCCTGGGGCCGGCTTCTCTGCTGCTGACATGACCCCTGATCTGTGTTTGGCTTTGCCCTGTGGCTCCAGGACTCTCCTGGGGACCCCTGGACTGATGATCAAATGAGGATAAAGTCTGAGGGACTGTCCTACACATGCATCCCCCTTTAACTGTTTGTTTTGCTGCTTCTATATCCCTTTACCAGTTGTGGGGAAGATGCCTTCCTCCCTCTGCCAGCCTGGGCCTGGGGGTGGCCTGCCTAGTTGACCCTGATCTCCCATCAAGGAACAAAGGTGAGACCCACTTGAAGTGAATCTACTTACACGTCTGTCCTGACCCCTGAGTCTCATGACCTGGGCCCTTTGGACCTATCAGAAGCCCCCTCTGATGTACCTTTGAGATGCAAACAGGCACGCCAGTGCAGCACTCTAGCTTCCCCACCTGACTTCCTGGAAGCCCAGTCTGATCCCTGTAGTGACCAGCGGAGCAAGATGTGTATAAGAGACAGCGGTGTTTCAGGTAAAAACCCTTTGTGACCAGTGGAGCAGGGGTCCTGAGTGGGCACAGTGGACCCCTCTTGACTCTGTAGACAAGAATGAGGAATCAAACAGACCTGGGCCATGAACCAGCTGCTGTTGCTGTAGGACCTGAGGCAGATCAGTTCACCTTTCTGAGCCTCAGTTTCCTCATCTCTAAAATGGGTGCATGGAGGGTACCTTCCTCCTGGGGCTCACCTATCTTCATTCTCAATTCATTCCTTTAACCCAGATTTTTCTGAGAGCCTTGTGTGCCAAGCTCTTTACTGGACTCACAAGGGCTCACATATAAGCTTCTACATAAGATACCAAGGAGAACAAAAAAAGTGTTTTCCAGAGGTAAAAGCATGGGGAAAGAGGAGAGGCTTCTTGAAGGATGCATAGGAGTTCTGACACGGTGAGGGGAGTTGGAAAAGAAAGTTGAGGGGTTTTCACAGTCCTTTCATGTGTGTGATTTTGCATATTTCTCACACTACGCTTAAAATTTGAATTTTCTGAGGGTTAGGCTGTCATTGCTGTTGTCCAGTTGTTAAGCTGTATCTGATTCTTTTGCGACCTCTGTGGACCTCCATGGCCCACCAGCCTCCTCTGTCCATGGGACTTCCTGGGCAAGAATGCGATTGCTGGAGTGAGTTGCCTTTTCCTTCTCCAAGAGATCTTCCTAACCCAGGGATCAAACCCATATCTCCTGTGTTGGCAGGTGGATTCTCTACCATCTGAGCCACCTAGAAAACTTAGACTGGATTCAGCTAGACTGAATTGTAAGCAGAGGGGAATGTGCTAGACAAAACCAGTATTGAAGAGTCCAGTCTCCTGTTTCCTCTGCTCTCATCCTGGGGAACTGGTTGCCCCTTCATTTTTGAGGCAGGGAGAGCTTTCTCCTGGAGACCTGTCTTCCGTTTTCCTGTTCTCAGAGCTGGAAAGAATAAGGTCTTTGGACAGGCTGGCCTCCATCCCTGACTCTGTCACATGTGTGCTGGAGATCTCCAGCAAGCCTCAGTTTCCTCATCAGCAAAATGGGTACAGTGGCAATGTCCACCTTGCCAAACTGCTGTGAGACTTCAGATGGGGCAAAGCACCCACTTAATGCCTGGCACATGCCAGGATGCCTGAGACAGGGCTGAGTCCTCTGCCAGCAGGGCCCAGTGTCTGGACTCAAGACATCCTTCTCTTTATTACAAAGCCACACATTGCATCTGCGCTCATCTGGGGCCCATGTGAACCCCGATGACTCCAGAGATGTTTCATCCCTCTGTTTGGCTTCTATTTTCCCCACCTTGGCTGAATGCCTCCAGCCACCTGCCACACCTCCAGATCCCCATCAGGCAGAGAAATTGGTGACCTGTAAGAGCAGAGGGAGAAGGAAGCTGTGAGGAGAAACCAGGAGAAGAGATGTGTTTGCAGATGTGAGTCGCAGGGGTGATTAGGACCCCAGGCACCGTTTCTGCGGGATGGGACCTTCTGGGCGACAGAGCCGACCGTGGAATCTACCCTCCTGGTCCCAACAGTTCCCAAATCAAGAAGGCAAAGAAGGATTGGCTTTTTTTTTTTTTCCCCCTCCCTCCTCTCATCTGTAAAATTGAGACATTACAGTTCCAAAATGGGCTTTGAGCCTGTAGAAATTAATCCGGTCTGGCAGGAGGTCTGCAAATAAACATATTGTTTCGATTGGTGTTGACATTTGGATTGTGAGAAGGTTTGAAAATGTAACTGTAGTTGGGATTTTCCAGCCCATCTAAGTTTTTTTCCATGGAGGGGCTCCGCGAATGCCAACTGGGAACCCAGCAACTGCCCTCTTTAAACGGACTTGGGCGCTGGGCGAGGCTGCGGATGTCAGGGCTCAGAGCCTGTGCTGAGGCGGCAGCACTTTTGTTGCGGGGTGGGTAAGCATTTCAGGACGCCCAGCGCCTCCGGGCATCTGGGGCAACCAGCCACTCCAGGAGTGACCTAAAACGTTTAGAGCGACTCCTGTGTGCCTGGAGCCTTGTACGTGAAACCTCTCGAGTCCTCACACCAGTGCTCTCTGTTGTTCAGTTGCTAAATTGTGTCCAACTCTTCGTGACCCCATAGACTGCAGCACCAGGCTTCCCAGTTCTTCACCAGCTTCTGGAGTGTGCTCAAACTCATGTCTATTGAGTCGGTGATGCCATCCAACCCTCTTATCCTCTTCCATCCCCTTCTCCTCCTGCCTTCAATCTTTCCCAGCATCAGGGTCTTTTCCAATGAGTTGGCTTTTCTCATCAGATGGTCAAAGGATTGGGGCTTCAGCTTCAGCATCAGTCCTTCCAATGAATACTCAGGGTTGATTTTCTTTAGGATGGACTGGTTTGCTCTCCTTGCAGTCCAAAGGATTTTGAAGAGTCTTCTCCAGCATGACAGTTTGAAAGCACCAGTTTTTTAGTGCTCAGCCTTCTTTGTGGCCCAACTCTCACATCTGTACATGGCTACTGGAAAAACCATAGCTGTGACTATATGGATCTTTGCTGGCAAAGTGATGTCTTTACTTTTTAACACGCTGTCTAGGCTTATCATAGCTTTCCTTCCAAGAAGCAAGTGTCTTTTAATTGCTCTTATTATCCTCATTTTACAGACTGGAACACTGAGAAACTGAGAGGTTTATTTGCTAAAACCACGTAGGAGTAAAATGCAGACTTAGACACAGCCCTCTCTGGCTCTTGGTGTCTTGCCCTATACAATCTACTTTATGCCAGAATTTTCCAGAATGTTGTCTCACCAAGAGAAAGGCTCATTGTTCCAGAAAAAGGACTGAGCCTTGACTGAGGTGACCTGGTTGTTGAGAACACCAGCTCCATTCTATTTCTGGGACCCTTGAGGATTTAAGCCCCATCCCTTTATCTTCCTGCCACCAAGGAAGGGGGTCTTGTCCCTCTCCCTCCCTCCCCACCTCCACGCTCTGGAGCTCATCCTTCAGTGGCCTCTGAGTCCCCAGTACCTGCCCCTCCCACCCGGCTCCAGCCTCCCCCCACAGGCCCCACAGGGATGCAGCCGGTTCCCTGTGGGAGGGGCAGCACTGAGACAGCCCCCTACTCAGGGCTGAGGGGCACATGGCTTTCAACCACGAACTGAGAGTGCTGGCCGGTTAGGGCAGACACCTCATTTTGGGGAAAGGCTTGGTGATTTCTGTACCTGGCAACTTCTGTGTGCGTCAGGCATCATCTCCTGGCCCCTCAGCTCCAGAGATGCCAAGACCCATCTTCATGGTCTTCAGTCACCTGCTACCATCTCCCTTCTGCGCTTCCGCACCTGTCCCCACAGAGCTGAGCGTGGCCGGGAAACATACGTGGGAACCATGCTGCCTGCTCCCCCTTTATCCTCATCATTGGGAGCGTCTAAGGGGCCCGTCTGGGGAGGCCTTACGAATAGCTGTGAAACAAAGAGAAGCGAAAAGCACAGGAGAAAAGGAAAGATATAAGCATCTGAATGCAGAGCAAGAAGAGATAAGAAAGCCTTCCTCAGCGATCAGTGCAAAGAAATAGAGGAAAACAACAGAATGGGAAAGACTAGAGATCTCTTCAAGAAAATTAGAGCTACCAAGGGAACATTTCATGCAAAGATGGGCTCTATAAAGGACAGAAATGGTATAGACCCAACAGAAGCAGAAGACATTAAGAAGTGGCAAGAATACACAGAAGAACTGTACAATAAAGATCTTCACAACCAAGATAATCACGATGGTGTGATCACTCACCTAGAGCCAGACATCCTAGAATGTGAAGTCAAGTGGGCCTTAGAAAGCATCACTACGAACAAAGCTAGTGGAGGTGATGAAATTCCAGTTGAGCTATTTAAAATCCTGAAAGATGATGCTGTGAAAGTGCTGCACTCAATATGCCAGCAAATTTGGAAAACTCCGAAGTGGCCACAGGACTGGAAAAGGTCAGTTTTCATTCCAATCCCAAAGAAAGACAATGCCAAAGAATGCTCATACTGCCACACAATTGCACTCATCTCACACGCAAGTAAAGTAATGCTCAAAATTCTCCAAGCCAGGCTTCAGCCATATGTGAACCGTGAACTTCCAGATGCTCAAGCTGATTTTAGAAAAGGCAGAGGAACCAGAGATAGAAAAGGCAGAGGAACCAGAGATCAAATTGCCAACATCTGCTGGATCATGGAAAAAGCAAGAGAGTTCCAGAAAAACATCTATTTCTGCTTTATTGACTGTGCCAAAGCCTTTGACTGTGTGGATCACAATAAACTGTGGAAAATTCTGAAAGAGATGGGAATACCAGACCACCTGACCTGTCTCTTGAGGAATCTGCATGCAGGTCAGGAAGCAACAGTTAGAACTGGACA